>VMDO01027508.1:0-25168 GCA_007922755.1 Pedetes capensis
CTTGTGCTTGCATGCTTTGCAAGTGCTGTACCACTGAGCTGCACCCTAGCCCTTTTTTTTTTTTTTACTTTTTGTGACAAGGTCTTGCTAAATTATGTAGACTGCCTGCCTCAGGTCTCCAGGCAGAGATCCTCCTATCTCTGCCTTCCAAGCCACTGGGTTTACAGGCGTGAGCCACCACGCCTGGCTCTCTCAATATATTTTGATACATTTCCATTATTATTGTTGGACACACATTAGAAATTTTACTTTTCATTCATTCTTTGAACCAAGAGTTAGTGACTGCTTAAAATTTTCCAACTGAAACTTCAAGAAAACCTACAATAACCAAAGCAAAACAAATAACAGCACAACAAAAGCAGAGCCAAGTAATCTTTATGAATTCACTCCATCAGCCTGACATATTTACTATTGACTGTGTCACTTGCTCTGGGGTCTTATACTCTCCAGGAGTTTTTGGCTTCAGGAACTAACCATCTGTGTGTTTGTGGTTACATCAGATATGGCATAAGTCATTCAGAAATATGGGGTCACTCCTTTTCCTTAAATTCATCATTATAAAGCCATACTTCTCTACCAAAGGAAGAAAAGCTGATTCAAGAATTCTTCTATTGCGTTTCCCCACAACTGCTACTAGTTCTCTTATCAAAACCATAATAAATGTTCATAGGGTTGTGCATAGAGGGGGTATATGAGGTAGAGAAATAGGAACATATTCTCAAATATTCCATTATCTTACCAGCATCTTCAACTTTCCCTGCTTGCATTGTAGTGTTAGTTTTGTTAGTATTAACAGTAGTGGGAATGGTAAGACCTGTAAAATGCCCCTTCTATGTAATTTTTAAAATTCTCCCCCTTGATTTCCATTGGTTGACCTTCCTAACAATTTTGTGGAGAAACTATTGGATTTTAGGTTCTGGAGTTGGAATTAGATTGAGTGGGGAGTTTTAGTCAAAACATCTAGGAGTAGGAAAACCTGGAAGTTAAGGGGAGATAGGGTTCTGCAAATAAAGAGTTAAGATAGGAAATCAAGATCAACTGTCACATCCAGGGCTCAACACAAGGTTAAAATTGGAGCAAGGGACAAGATAAAGGACAGCAATAAATAATTTCCTAGACAATTGATGAAAAAGCATGTCTTCAATTCCCCTTCCCCAACTGCCATCATTTGTTTTTATTTTGTTTCTTTGACTTCTAGCTTCATGGTGCCAGGAATATCTTTCCTGAAGATGAATTGAAATTAATTGCCTCCAATTCTAACCCACACATTTTGGGAAACTTTGAGTTAATCCTGAATTTTCTGGAAATGCATGAAAAGGACCTTTGTTTGTTTCTCAGAGACTCTGGCTTTCTAATTTTAACTCATGTGGTATAAATCTATTATATGTACATGCATTTGTGTGTGTGTGTGTGTGGCCTCTCTTCTATATCATATCTCCCTAGAGGTGGCATAAAATCCTTCTTAATTTACCTCAAAGTATTCACTCAGAGCCATGTGTATATAAACGAAGCTTTGCTGAGTAGCGAGATGATAAGCTTTACATCACTTTGTACTTACCTCACACCTGGTTAAGCAGCACTATCCAGTATAATATCCACTAGCCACATATTGCTACAGAACATTTAACATATATCTAGTGTGTGTCTGTGGCACTGACTTTTAAATTTTACTTAATTTATTTAAATCTAAGTGGTAATGATAACTAATGGATACCCTGTTGAACAGGGGAGACCTAAAGATTTTTATTCTTCTTTACCCAGAATTTTTCCTCATTATCACTTCTCCTTTAGTCTCTCTCTCTTTGTTATGCTGAAAAACTTACCTCCCATCCATTGTTAATCTTGGAATTTACTTTTGCAGTCCCAAAGATTCATCAATGTGCTCTGTTAATGAAGATCTATCTACTCCAGATCCTAACCACAAGAAGCAGAGAACTAGCCAAAGATTTTAAATTTCAACCTCAAGCTTATTTCTCTTCTGTCATATCTGAAATCAAAAAGGTCCAGTGTAGGAACTGTCTGCCCATTTATATGAATTAAAGGCCCTTCCCCCTTAGGGAATAGAAAGATCTACTTGGTTTTGATTTCACATAGTAATTAGACTTCTCCAACATTCCTCTTTCCTTGGTGGGCATTCATATGGCTCATGAGTGAAATAACACTGTAGTCTATTTCTGCTTTATCATTATAATATTCTCAATTCTCACCTAAGGTGTTTGAACTAAACCCCAATTCAATTTATAAAAAGCTCAAGTTTGAAAAATATCACCACTGGCTTGAATAGGTACAGCTATTGAATAATGTCATTAACCATCCATAGACAATAATGTATACCCAAAACAAATGATCAGTGGTAATTATCACTGTATTTTATGGAAACACTTAACAAGTATTCTGAGTAGACTGATAAAAATTATGTGTTTTTACACAATCATAAAAAAACTTTTCTGAGTGTTTCTGAGACAAATCTATTCCAGAGAACGCTCAACAACTTCTGTCAGATTCCTCAGATTCCATCTAAAACTTACCTCTTATGATTTAAATTCTAGAGCTACAAATTATAATTTGATATTGACTGGTACCTTATCAGTAGATTATACCTAAGACTCCTCTGGAGTTGAAAAGTGATGAGGTGCTTCACACTTCTTTTTGTATTACTAGGGGTTGAACCCAGGACTTTGCAAGTGCTAAGCTAATGCTCCAGCACTGAGCTATACCCCAAGCCCAACTTTGTTTGTTATTTTGAGACAGGGTCTCACTAAATTGCACAGGCTGCCTCTGGCCTCAAACTCATAATCTTCCTAACTCAGCCTCCCAAATTATTGGGATTACAGACACATATCAGAGTACCTGGCACTTTTACACTTTTAAACAAATCTAATGAAACATATATCCTTGAAAAATAGCCAATTATATTTCTCTTTTATTCACATTTTAATTTTACTTTATCAAGGTACTTGTCTTTTTCATGAACCATTCCATTGTTGTTGTTGTTGGTGGTGGTGGTGATGTTTTGAGACGGGGTCTTCCTGTGTAGCCCAGGCTGGCATCAAACTCACAATCCTCTTGCCTCAGCCTTCAGAGCGCTGACAATACAGGCATATGTGACCATGCCCAGTTCTTTAGCCAATTTTTTACTACAAATATTTAATGAGAAATTTTAGTTTCTAGTCTGGCATGTAAGGACCTTGGAAGTCATCAGTCTGTCCTAACAAGTAAAAACTATACAAATTGCAATTAAACAGCTCTTCCTAACTCTATCAGAGAAACAAGGCTGGAAAGTCTAAGATCTTGGGGCCTGAGGATTCAGTGTCTGGTAAGGGCTCATTTCTTAGTTCATATATGGTGCCTTCTAACTGTGTCTCTCTTAGAAGACAGGATAAGGCAACACTTTGTTACTGTTGTTGTTAGGTTCCATTGAGTTGGATCTGACTCATAGTGACACTATGTACAACAGAAAGAAACACTCCTCAGCACCATGTCATGCACACAATCTTTTTTATGTTTAATCCCATTGTTGCAGCCACTGTGTCAATCCACCTAGTTAAGGGTCCTCCCTTTTTTTGTTGACCTGCCACTCTCCCAAACATGAAGGTCCTGACAACCTGTCTGATATATGTAAGATGCAGTCTAGCCATCCTTGCTTCCAAGTTGCATTTCTAGGATGGATCTGTTGGTTCTTTCGGCAGTCCATGGTAAATTCAGTAGACATCTCCAGCATCATAATTCAAAAGCATCAATTTTTCTCATCTCTCTTATTCACTGTCCAGCTTTCACAGCATATGATGCAACCAAGAATACCATGGCACAAGCCAGGTGTACCTTCATCTTCAATGTGATGTCTTTACTTTTCAACACTTTGAAGAGATCTTTTGCAATAGCTTTTCCCAGTGAACTGTGTCTTTTAATTTCTTGACTGCTGCTTGCGTGGTGTTGATTGTAGAAATAAGTAAAACAAATTCTTGTTGTTGTTGTTAGGAGCCATCAAGTAGGTATCCAACTCATAGCGACCCTCATAAGGTTTTCAATGGCTGTTTTGGGATTGCCTTGGGAGTGGATTGCCAGGTCCTTCTCCCATTTTTGCGGTGCTGGGAATTGAACTTGGGACCTCAGAGACTGCAGTGCAGTGCTCTACTAACTGAGCTAAATCCCAGCCCAAAACAAATTCTTAGACAACCTCAATCTTTTCTCCATTTATCATGAAGTTGCTTACTGACCCAGTTGTATTTTTGTTTTGTTAATGTTGAGGTATAATCCACACTGAAGGCTGTGATCTTTGATCTTCATCCATACATATTTCAAATCCTCTTCAGTTTCAGCAAGCAGAGTTGTGTCATCTGCATAGCACAAGTTAAAGAATCTTCCTCCAATCCTGATGCCACTTTCTTCTTCATAAAGGATACATTCCTGATGCACACCTTTCCTGACATTAAACCAAGCAGTGTTTCTTTATTCTGTTCAAATGGCTAGCTCATGGGCTGTAAACAGATTCCAGATGAGTACAATTAAATGTTCTCGCATTCCCATTTTTTGCAATGTTATCCATAATTTTTGTTGTCCACATAGTCTAGTGCCTTTGCATAGTCAATAAATCATAGACAAACATCTTTCTGGTATTTTCTGCTTTCAGCCAATATCCATCTGACATCAGCAATGATGGCCTTGGTTTCATACCCATCTGAATCCAGCTTGATTTTTCTGCCAGGTCCTTGTCAATATACTGCTACAGTCACTTTTGAATAATCTTTAGCAAAATTTTACTTATGTGAGATGTTAATGACATAGTTGAATAATTTATGCATTCACTTAGATTCTCTTTCTTGGGAATAGGCACAAATATGGATCTCTTCCATTCAGTTGTCCAGGTAGCTGTTTTCCAAAGCTCTTGGCCTAAGTATGTTAACACTTTCAGTGCTGCATCTGTTTGTTGAAATATCTCAATTGGTATTCCATCAATTCCTGGAGACTTGTGTTTCGTCAGTGTCTTCAGGCAGCTTCCACTTCTTCCTTCAGTACCATTTGTTCTTGATCATATATAACCTCTTGAAATGGTTGATTATTCAGTTATTTTACATATTCCTTCCATCTTTTTTTGGTATTTCCTGCATTATTTAATATTTCCCGCATAGAATCCTTCACTATTTGCACCCAAGGCTTGACTTTTTTCTTCAATTATTTAAGCTTGAGAAAAATAGAGTGTGTTCTCCCCTTTTGGTTTTCTATCTCCAGATCTTTTCACATGTCATTTATGATATTTTATTTTGTCTTCTCGATCTGCCCCTTGAAATCTTCTGTTTAGTTCATTAGCTTTGTTTTGTCTTCCTTTTACTTTGGCTACTTGACATTCAAGGGCAAGTGGCACATTCTCTTTTGACATGTACTTTTGGTCTTAGAGATCCTTCTCTAAGAGCACTAATTCCAATTATGAGGGTGCTGCCCTCATAACATAATCACCTCCCCAGCTCCTAATACTATCACCTTTGGGGTTAGGATTTCAACATAAAAATTTAAGGGGAACTCACACATTCAGACCACAGCACTTTGGTAGATCCATAAATGGAATATTGTTCAATGCTAAGGAAAAATGAGCTACCAAGCCATGAAAAGCCAGGAAGAATCTTTAATTCATATTACTTAGTGAAAGAAGCCAACCCCAAAAGGCTACATACTGTAAACTCTCAACTACATAACATTCTGGGAAAAGACAAAACTATGGATACAATTTAAACATCAGTGTTTTTCAGGAGCTAGTGGGGAAGGGAGAAGAGTAGGTACAACGCAGAGGATTTTTAGGACAGAGTCACTATTCTTTGTGATATTATAATAGTGGATGCATGTCATAATTATGTCACAACCAATAGAACGCACAAACCATGCACAAAACCTAAAACTATGGACTTCGGATGATGATGATGATACATCAGTGTAATTTCATCAGGTGTAATAGATGTGTGACTCTGGTGCTAGGTGTTGATAATACCAGAAGCTGTGTTGGCAGAGGTGTTAGGGAGATATGGAAACTTTCTATATTTTCTACTCAATTTTGCTATAAGTACAAAATTTCTCTTAAAATAAATTCTATTAATGTTTTAAATATTTTATGAGAAATGAGTTGCATTTTTACAAATGAGGAAGTGGCCTAAAGGAGAAATAGTAAAAGTATTATTCTAATTAAATACGCTAATTAGAGAACACCTGTGTGGTGAGCCAACTGAACACTCTGTTAGGGCACTTTCTCCAGCTGGACCACATTTTTAAGTCCCCAAAAGTCACTGCAAAAAATTAGCAACAGCAGATATTAATTTCTTCTTTAAAAACAGTAGATTGGCCCTGACTTCTACAAAAAATCAGAAGTTCTACATAGTGAGGCTCAATTATAGCTGCTGTGGCTGTTAGTGACATTAATTATTAGTACTTGCAACTGAGACTATAGGTGATATTGTTCATTAATTTAGTATTTATTCATTTCAGAACTCTGCAAAATGTAGCTGCTGAGCTTAATCATATAGGAAAGAATGCCATAGCCCCTGTCCCACTTTCTGGACATTCCATATCTAGCATTATGGCCCTTGATGTTCTTGTGAGGATGTTGCATTCAGTAGTTGTGTCCCTTTCTAGGATCTTTCTATAAAGTTTCTGTTCAGTAACAAAGGGCAGAAAAATGACTGGTAGGAATGATATTTCTGGAGAGAAATCTGTTCAACACATGACTAGTCAACATGAAGATCAGAGAAATCTCACAATAGATAACCTGGTGAAGCCCACTTGATCTCCTGGCTACTGGTTTTTCTGAGGCTTGGAAATATCCTGGATTTGTCCTAGTGAATATCAAGGCTAACATCCTTCCTATCACGTTGCTGTTTAGGGGAAAACAGTCATTTCTTTTATCAGCCCTCAAAAATATATATTTTACTAAATGTCTGCTTCTGCATTATAATAATGGAAAACAATTCATAATATTTGTGGTTTCTGCTACAGGTCTAAAAGTAAAACAAACTCTTTAAAGAGTTCCATAAGTCCCCCAAACTATAAAACTAGTTATGCTTTTAATGTCATTTCATTCATTCCTTTATTCAACTCCTAAAACACTTCAATCATTCAAAAAACACTTTTAGCAGCTACTATGTGGCTCAGATTTTACATAGTCTTTAATGAATTCCATGATTATTGTTTTATTGCTTTATTCTGACACACTAAGAGAATTTCACCTCCTTGGAAAAGAGACAATCATGTGCCTCATCCACTCCTGTGTATATATTTTCTGTGTCTTTCCTTTTATACCTACCCTATCCTTGCACAGTATTTTTATATTGTACAAGTATATTTAATTTTTTCAATGTGGCAGGTTTTAATCAAATGTATGTAAACTAAAATCACTATTGTTGACAGTGAGGGAAAATATAACTGTTGAAACATTTTTCTTGACAGGACTTAAGTAGCACTGCTCCACAAAATAACAGTTTTGGGAAGGAAAGTTATAACAAAAACATAATTCATGTCCTTTTTAAAATCTACCACATCAATGAAATATGAACAACACACATCTTCGATTCCTTGCCACATTTGTAAAATGTTACTGTAGGTATATGGTTGTCTTACAAACACTGTCCTCACTTCTGTGACATTTGCCACCTTATTTTCAACCCAAATTACTCTTGTCTATATATCTCCACACTTGATGATCACATATTTCTACTGATTTTGAGGAGAAAATTATAGAAAATTCTAGGAAAGTTAATTCACCATAATATGAATCTCATAGGTTTTTTCATCTATATGTTTATAACTAGAAGATTCTGCTTTTCCATATAATTTATTGTATTAGACATATGCATGAGTAACTAGATTATGAGTGAAATCGAATGTTAAACATAAATGACCTTGAATATTGCCCCTTTCTTTTCTCTCTCTTTTATTCACTATGAGATTTTAATGTCCGTCAAATTTTATCAGTCTGCTTCCTCAACATAGGAAATGTTTCATGAAGGGTGAGAGAAGCAACTTTAGAGAAAAATAAAGGGGAGGTCTAGAGTCAAAATAAGTGGAAGCATAAAGGGCACTAGCAACAAATAACTGCTTGCCATATTGAGACACCGTGGGAGATTCCCAAGTTGCCCAGAGATGCAATTAAATTCACACTGCCTGATTTTATTTTATTCTCTCAGGATTTACAACAACTGCCAGAAGCCACTTGAAGTTTTTCCAGGCCATTCTCCATCTCTTCTTCCATATTCTTAATATTCCCCAAAGCCACTAAAAGGGTTTAATGAAAAAGGATGTAGATATTTTTCCTTTTAAACCTAGGGTGAAATAATTGTGTCTTAGGGACTAGTTTAGGTTCAGTGTGAATGCACAAAGATCTAAGTAATCTCTTAAGGACCATTTGGTTCAATTAAAATGCTACAATAGAAAGAATGATCAAATTCATGAGTACGTGATAGAACATACAGTTTTTTAAGTGTGAAAATATAACCAAATTAACATGCCAACTCTACTGGCAAGAGATACTTTCAACCAAGAAGATGATCAGAGGAGATGATGGCAAATAGTATCAGTGCAGATGCTGCTCAACGTCATTAAGAATCCATATTGTTTCTCTTTTTATGCTCCACCATCTTGGGTATGTTGGCCTAGGACTTTCATGCTTTAATATCATGGTAGCAAGGGATTTCTACAGTTCAATTAGTGAAATTCCCTTTTGTCAGAAAAGCAAAACTTCCCTAAAATGTCACTGGTATATATTCCCTTATATCTCATCACTAGGACTTGGATCATATGGTCATTTCTAGTTTCAGGAAGGTTGGTAAACTGATTTCCTGGTATTTTTATCCTTTATAATGAGAAGAAAGGAAGAGGTAGAGAGTTGGGATGGTTATTGGGCCAGACAACTAAGAATGTCTGCCACACAAACTAAATTTATTAAGTGGCATTAATCCTGATCTCATGTACCATAAGTATGTGACTTTCAAAGATAAGTTCATGAAAATAGGTGTTGTTGAAGAAAACTTCTTAGGATGTCTTATCACGATGCACTATTTTTTCTGCATATGAATCCTCATGCTGCTTAATAGGAAACAAATTTATTATGAATTTAAAGTGACTTACTATAAATGTCATTTCATTAAAGGCAAAAGATAATTTAAGTGATGAAAAGAGATTTTGAAAAAATATTGCAACTGTTTCTTTTTAACTTAGAAATTAGCCAAACAAACTCTTTACTAAATTTACAAGTTAGAACACAGAAGACTACCATTGTCATTGTTTGATGAAACAATGTGGTAATAGGGATTTGAGAAATTAAATGGATGTCATTAGAATCTATAACCATTAGGCTTCTAGTGAGGATGCTTCTGACAAATAATTAAGCTTCAATGGTTTGGATGAATCATTCTCATTCTTTCATTCTGTTACTTATAAAGCATATTCTTTTTTAATTGTGGACTTAATATATGTCATATTATGTTAATAATAATTATTGATGAGCAAATTGCACAGGATTGTGAAATTTGGTTTCATTTGGACAAGAAAGACAAACAATTGAGCATTTAAATTTTGATTACCTGAGCTTCTGAAAATTAGCTTGAAATGACATTGTATAATCTACCTTAGTTTCTACATATTATGTATTAATATCTTATGGGCCAAGGATTTAGGATCATGGACTAATATTTGAATTAGGGAAGAATTTAAAAATCATCTTCTGTCAATGTAGATCATACAGTGGAAGTAAATAAGATTTAGTTTTATTATTTTTTATTTTTTGTTTTTTTAAACAGGATCTTTCTATGTAGCCCAGGCTGGTTGTGAACTTGCAATCCTTTTGACTCATCCTCCAACTGCTGGGATTATAGGTGTGTGCCACCACACCCAGTGTAAATGATACTTAAAATTAATTTCCTTAAATCTTTAGTTGAAGTACCTTAGTGTAGAAGAGAATGACTTGATCAAGATAGTATAACTAGTTAGTTAAATCAAGAGCTAGATCCAATTTGCTTTAACTCTTGTGTCAGTATGCAATCTAGTAGTTTGATATTTTTCTGTAAATTATGGTCATATCACTATATTATTTGCTACTTACTACTTCAGAAAACAGATAGAAATCGAAGTCATAGGCCAGCCAGAAATTATAAATGATGTTAATATATAAGGAGTATGAGGCTACTGGACCGGCATATACATATCAATGTAGCCTAGCAAAAAAGCAGTAATCCATGTAGCTAGAAACAAAATCTTAGATTTAAAAGATAAAAGCAAAGTACCTTATCAAAATGAGGTAACACAATAATGACTCTGTTTTAATCTTTCTACATTGTGTTCTCCAAGAAACTGTATTGAGGGGAGGACAATGAAAATATTTTTCACAGTCAAATAACTGAATTCTCATCGGGGGAGTTACAAAGGTAGTTAGAGAAAGAAAGGAGGTTTTCTGTTAACTCTGCCTTTTATTCTCTACATTTCCTGGGGTCAGAGTTTCCTTGAAAGGCTAAAAGTAGTTTCCAGTTTTTCCCAACAGAAGTATTTTCTATATAATTCAATACTTGATAATATCAGCTAATATTCAGTAAGTTCTTTACTTGTATATAGAGCTGCACCTCATACTAGGAAAGCTCTTTCTTACTAATATTCACAAAAATCCTATGAGGTTATGTGATCTGTGATCATAAATACTTCTTGTCCTTCTAGGCAGGGGTAGAATTGCTCTTTTCCTTCCTCTACCTTGGAGTTCAGTATGTCCAAATAGCTTTTAGACAATGACATGTAAGTGGATGTGATGATTGTCATATCTGTATGGGAACTTTAAGAGCCAATGTGCAAGTCATCACAATCTCACTTTTCTTTGCCATTGTGATTAGCAATGTCCCAGAGAGTGGTGTCCTATTAACCTGCATCTGAAATTAAGGGTTACTAGGACAAAGTTCTTGGGCTGGGATTTAGCTCAGTTGGTAGAGCGCTGCGCTGAAGTCTCTGAGGTCCCGAGTTCAATTCCCAGCACCGCAAAAATGGGAGAAGGGCCTGGCAATCCACTCCCAAGGCAATCCCGGAACAGTCAGCCATTGAAAACCCTGTGAGGGTCGCTATGAGTTGGATACCGACTCGACGGCACCTAACAACAACAACAAGGACAAAGTTCTTAGTTGCTTTACATTGAAAATGTACAAAACTTAAGAAATAAATGTGGTATTAAGCCATTGAGATTTTGGAGACTATTTGTTACTGCCACATAGCGTATTCCATTCTGACTGATACATGTAATTATTATTACTCTTTTCTTCAATTTACAAAAGAAAAGATTAAGATAAGTAATTTGTGCATTATGATACTACTAGTTAAGTATGGCCTGCAGCCATAGCCCTGTGGCATCAGATCACCTCAGATCTCAGAAGCTAAGCAGGGTCAGGCCTGATTAGTACTTGGATGGGAGACAGCCTGGGAACCCTAGGTGCTGCAGACTCGGGAGAAGGACCTGGCAACCCACTCACAAAAATCAATCCGCCATTGAAAACCTTATGAACAGCAGAGAACCATTGACAATAGTGTTTCATTTAATTTACATTGTGCTAGAGGGGAAATGCGTGTGTGTGTGTGTGTGTGTGTGTGTGTGTGTGTATGGCTGGGATTTAGCTCAGTTGGTAGAGCACTGTGCTGCAGTCTCTGAGGTCCCGAGTTCAATTCCCAGCACCACAAAAATGGGAGAAGGGCCTGGAAATCCACTCCCAAGGCAATCCCAAGGCAATCCTGAAACAGTCAGCCAATGAAAACCCTATGAGGGTTGCTATGAGTTGGATACCGACCTGACAGCACCTAACAACAACAACAACAACCAAAAAAAAATATATATATATATATATACATACATACATATGTATGTATATATATGCATATATATAACATATTATGCCAGAAAGTAATACATTGATATAAAATAAAGCAAAGGTATAGGGAATGATTGAGTCTTTGAGTATTACTTTTTCAAAGATAGTTGGATAAGTCTAACCTGAAGTGATTTTAATGCAGACTAAAATTTATAGCTTTAGTGGCTTCAATGATTAAAACTTAATTCATAATGAGGGAATATATTAGATGCCTTCATTTCACAGAAGGATAAGTTGAGATCTAGAACAAGAGTTGGTAGACATTCTCCTTGAGGACCAGGTAGTTAATAGTTTACAATCTATACAATTTCTGTCATAACTTCTCAACTGTGCTATTGTAGCCCGAAAACAACTGAAGAGAACATATAAGCAAAACATGGCTATGTTTAATAAAACTTTATTTACCAAAGCAGGCAATGGGTAAAATCCTTTAAGGTATAGTTTGTCTAACACTGATCTGAAATAATGAAATGACTTTCCTAAGGTCACACATTCAATGCTTGATGACAGAAGAGAGGACACATGTGTTTCATTTGTCACTTAAACAACAAAGGCATTTTTAGAGCAGGTTATTATAGATAAAAGATAAACAATAATGTGTCAGGGTGAAAAGATTACACAATGCTGGCACCTGAGTTTATTTTAGGGAGGCAACTATCTTTGTTTAGGAAAACAGGTTGATCAGCTATTTCTGGGAGAAGGTGACACCTTATGGGCCAGAATTAGCAGGAAGCAGTGAAACAGTAGGGATATCTCACTAGCTTTGTGTTAGAAGTGAACAGAATTAGAGAGAAAGGAAGAGCAGAAAGGAGAAGAGAAGGTAGAGAAAGAGGGAAGAGTCAATCAAAAAATCAGGCTGATAAACGGCATTTTAAGGAAAAGGTATCTAATTTATAATGGCCTGAATTGCTACAATGCAAACCACCTATTGGTCTTAAAAATTAAATAAACTCTGATGCACAAATCAAAAACTTTATGAATGGGCTTTTGAAGATGTGTGTGAGGGAGTAGGAGGAATTAAGTAAGGAAGCCAAGTTTCTTGTCAGGGCCAATTTGTGTGTGTGTGTGTGTGTGTGTGTGTGTGTGTGTGCGCGCGCGCACGTGCCTGCCTGCGTGTGTATGTGGCATTTAATTAAATCCCAACCTTTTATAGTGTAACCATCTGTTTTCTCTATTCTTGTAGTAACACACTGCCAGAGAAAGGCCTGTTGACAGGGCATATGGGTCCAGTTACAAATAGAAAAATAAAATATCCAACCTCAAGGGACCCTCAACAGTGCCCACAAACTCTCTATTGAGATCTCCATTTTACTCAAAACATCATGCTTTATCCTCCATGGCTCTACTTATCAGACAGTGACCTGGCATTTTAGATGAGAGAGAAGGCACTTGATGGCAACTTCTTTATCTCCGTGTACCAGTTCCTAATGTTACAATCCAGGCATGTCTACCTTTGCTATATCCACCTCTTTTTCTGCGAAAGAGAGGGCTGCATCTCTTCCTATAAGGTGAATGCTGCTGCCTCATGAACTGTATACTGTTGCTATCCCCTATCATTTTTGTCTTCAGACTGAATTCTTCACATCAGGGATTAAGTTACTCTGTCCTACATGCCACTACCACTGACTACCCCTCTCTCTTCCTCATCACATAGCTCTTGGGAAAATGGTCATTTACTAGTTCTTGCCCACCCCAAACCCCTCTCACCTGAACTCTTTTCCCTCATTGTTGTGTCATTGAATCCAATGGAAAATTTGAACCCTTACCTTATTCAAGATCTCCACCGCACTTGATATTATTGACCATTCTTTTTTGAAAAACTTTAACTATTTGGCTTGCAAGTCATGGCCTTGCCCATTTTTCCCTCCCCTCTAAAGTGTCACTGCTTGCCTTACTTGCTTAACAGGTTCACACACTTCTTTTCCCTGGTCACCTGTCTTGAAGTTTCTCAAAAAAGTTTCTTCTATATTTTCTTACTAACTGATCTTTATCATAGTTTCAATTAGCACCCACCATCTGGTGTCTCAAAATTTTATTGCTACAGAACAAAACTCTCCTTGGAAGTCTAGACGGTTATTCCAAGTGTCTTTTAAACATCTCTCTGTGGATCCATAGATGCCTCAAATCTATGTCAAATTCATGATCTCTCTACTTGATCCTCATATGTTATAAAATAAGTGGTACCACCATCTGAACACTTACACAAAGAAAAAACTTAGCAGTAAACCATGGCTCTTAACCTAAACTTCAACCTTCATATCCAATTCATCACAAAGATATCAATTTTACTTCCTAAGTACATGTTGAATTTTCCGCATCTTTCCACATCTACTGCCATCACACTAGCCCAAGCCATCTCCAACCCTCAGGTGGACTATCGCAATAGACTCTTAACTATCTTCCTATTTGTTTCTCTCTCCATCCACTCTTTCCCCAAATTGGAGTATCTAGGATGCTATTTTCAAGAACAAACTTAATTATACCCTCATTATATCAGGGTTTTCAAAATCATTTGAATAATGGCCATAATCAATAACGTGGCCTTTAATTTCTGATATGACACTGCCATTTTCTCAGGCATTGCATCACATCACAATGACCTTCCTTTGTGATTTCTTTTCCAATGCAGGGTCTTCATGTTATAATTTCCAGGACATTGAGTTCTCTTATCCTCTTAAGCTTAGTTGAGTCCAACTATTCTCTTTTGTTGCTGTTGTTGGTACTAGGAGCTGAAACCAGGACCTCATGAATATTTTGCAAGTGCAATACCACTGAACTGCACAGCCCATTTTTTACTCTTTTATCTTGAGATACGGTCTTGCTACATTATGCAGGCTGTTTCTGGCCTCAAAATTGTGATCCCCCTGCCTCTGCCTCTTGAGTCACTGGGATTATAGGCATGTGCCACCACCCCTGGCTTAAGTCCAGCTATCATTTTGGATCTCATAATAATGGCTATTTTTGTTTTCAAGGAAGCCATCTCTAACCTCCTAGACTAGAGAAAATCTACTTATTGTATGCTTTTGTATCACCATACCCCCCATCTTAGCACTTACCCATAAGGAGGTTCTATATATCTATGTGATTATTTAAGAAATATTCCTCTCTGCACTAGCCTATTATTTTCCTTACATTCATCCTAGTTTCTTACACGTAATGTGGATTAATGAATAACAGGCCCTCAATAAGTAATTGGAAAATGAATAAATAAATGAGTGATATCATGAAGAATGCATTGGATGGTAAAACACTTTTGCAAGATATACAAGACACTAGAACTAGAGGTGACCATGAGATTATGACCTCTCTGGAAATATGCAGAAATTTAGGAAAGGACATTGAACTTTCTGTAATAAATGAAATTGAGGGTTAAACAAACTTATGTAAGCTATACCTGATATCTGGATTGCAGCAAAATTTACCCACTATATTAAGAGTGTGATTCAAATGTGGAATCAAGAAGATCTGAGAAAAAGATTTAACCCAGTGATGTTACATCAGACCACTAATGGAGAACAAAATGATTTTGGGTTTGATCTCTGCAGTGGCACACAAAGACTTCACTTGCCAAATGACTCAACAATTTTGTGAAATTTTATAGTGTTTACTTCATTCTGAAGTATTACAAGGGTGAATTTTTTAAAAAGCATATCTCATTTAAAAATAGATTTACTGTGTATTCTTGAATCTAATCCAACCTAGCTATCAACCCAGCTCTTGACGGTAGATCCAATTCTGCATGCAATTCTAAACTGTACCTGATTTTGTAGTCCTCTAAAACTGTTGAAAGGGTGCAGATTAGATTCAAGAATATATGGTAATTAGTATATATTGTCAAATAATGTCCAAATTCAATTTTCACTGAGGTTATCTCACAGAAAAATATCACACATGGTATATTAAGATCCAGTCATGTTGAGTAAAGCTTACTTAACCAAGTCTTAATACTTTTTTTTGGCTGAGAGGGATTATTGCAGTCATGGGACATGTCATATTTTACATGTTTTATACTTTGGGTTTTATAGGCATTAAATAGAGTTATAATTCCAAGGTATTAATCCAGATCCTTAATCAATTCTCTGTCAAGAAGCCAATGCTCCATGACTTGGTTCCCCTAATTAATCATCTTCTTTTTTGACTCGGATTGCTCACAGCTGTGACCAAACATTGGCATAGCTCCTAAGGAGGAGGCACATACAAGAGCTGTTATTGGGCAAATAATAGAAGCTGTCACACAACCTGTGTTTAGTTACCAAAGTTTGCAAACCTAGAAAATGCTGGCTGCCAGGCTCATGAAAGAATCTCATTAGAAGTAAACCCCATTATTTAGATTTATATAGTATTTTTGCTCAGGATTGGAATCATAACACATGGGCTATGAATCATTTTTAAAAGATACATAAATATTTCATGAATGACCCCTTAAAGAAGAGTCTAAGTAGACAAATTTGAGGGGATTGACAAACAGGAGAATATTCTTGCATATAATTAATACACAAATTTATAAGGGCCTTTGAAACAATATAGATATACTCATCTATCTTGTCTTTTGATAATTTTTAGGTTCAGAAGTAAAATTATTCTCCCTCCTTCTGTTAGTGTTACAGTTTTTGTTTTTGTTTAACCAAAAATATAATTTGTTAACAAACCAGACTCAAGGAAATTTAAGACTTATTCCTTAATTGTGTTCTATTTTAATGTTGATGACTTAAGTTAGTCATAAGTACTCCAGGTCTCTAAGCTGCAGAGTGATTGAGTAATTTTCTCATGTTCATTTAGCTAGTAATTACAAATCTGGGGTTCAAACTCAAGTCAATAGAGTCTAGATCTAAGACTTTAACCAGTTTCTTAGTCATCCTCATATCTTGTCTAATATGTTGACAGAACTTGCGTATTATTTAACCAAAAACAAAACAGAAGTTATCAGCAGGGATACAGACACTGACTATTGTAAAGTGTCTCTTCTCTCTGCATAAGTCCAAATGTTTTATGAAATTACTTGATTACTAAAGGAGAACTTTATATAACCTGGAGTCATTCTTCAGAGGTTACATTACAGAGTGCCATTTTATATCAAAGGGCCATTAGTCTTATCTCATATATTGACAGGATTTGCTTATTATTTAAGCACAAACAAAACAGAAGTCATCAGCAGGGGTACAGATATAAGTTCTCTATTTGCAAAGATGTGAAGAAGTGTGTGTTCTTACTCAGAGCTGGAGTTAGTGTTCCAATATTCTCAATGAGAAGGTAATGAAGTTAATTTTGATTTTTGATGTACATAATTGCTTCTTCCACTCAAACTATTTTATAACATCCATTACCGCGATATTATTATTGTTGTTGTGTGCCATCAAGTCAGGTCTGACTCATAGCAACCCTGTGTGGAATAGAACAAAACACTCTCCAACCGGACACTGTGCTTTGCCTGGAACTATGTCAGGGCTTCTCTGTTATTCATAGGATTTTCAATGGCAGACTGTTTTGGGGGATTGTTTAGGAGACGGCTGCCAGGTCCTTCTCCCATTTTTACGCTACTGGGGATAAAACCAAGGGCCTCAGAGCATGCAGAGCAGCACTCTACCAACTGAGCTAAACCCCAGCCCAGAGATAACAAGATTAAGTTGCTTGTGTAACTGCCATTGTTAAAGCTGAGTATGTAATATGTATTAATGCTTTTTCACTCAAATAATCTACCACTTCACTAAAACTAGGTGCTAGAGCAGAAGTCTCTTGAGAACAGAGATGTTTTATTTGTGCCATTAGAAAAAGTGACATTGGAAATTTTCAGTGTTCTTCTGAAATTATTCTCCCAGGAACTGGAAGCTTAAAAGAGGGGGCTAATGTTACTCAATCTCTCTTAAGGTATTGATCTAGATCACTTTAAGGTCTATACAGGCTTTCTTTGGAGTTACTTTTCTGAAAAATCAGCAGGGACACAATAGATTCCTAGAAAAAAAATCTAGCAATAAAACAACAGAAAATAGATAAAATATATTTTTAAAAGTTTAAAAATATATGAATAAGCCATCAAGAGAGTAAAAAAATCTTCAGAGGTCAAAAATAAAGTAAAATAATGACTTGAGATACAAGCAAGCTCTCAAATCAGTGCTTTCCCTAACAATTTCAGCCACATGAGCATAAGTAAAGCTGATGATTCATGAAATGTGTGGAATCAGTTTGGATGTCATTGAATATATCTAGGGCCAAGAGTTTTACCCTCAGTAAAAATATTTTTAAAATATGCCTCACAAAGGAAGATAGTAAGGAAACCATCCTGCCTCTAAATTTTGGATCTGGGTAGAGGAGGAAAATAGTCTACACTGAGATATGTCCGGGGCCCTAGTTTATATTTTCAGAGTGGTCAAAAAAAAAAGAACATAAGCCAAGGTTAATATTCATGTCATCTTGGATGGTAATGATCACAGGAGCCTGGAAGAAAAAATAAATTTAAAAATTTACCCAAATTCATTACTGTCCCATTAAGCCAAAACCAGTTAAATGACCCAGCCTAGAGTCACTATGGGTGGGAAATACCAAAAACATTCACTTCTATCAGTAATCAAAGAAAGAGAGATTATAATGTAGTATTTTTATACTTTCTTCAAGTTTATCATAAGTGTATATACTTTAGAATTAAGTACTTGTGTTCTG
Source organism: Pedetes capensis (assembly GCA_007922755.1). Classification (NCBI taxonomy): domain Eukaryota; kingdom Metazoa; phylum Chordata; class Mammalia; order Rodentia; family Pedetidae; genus Pedetes; species Pedetes capensis. The sequence continues at coordinate 18,528 of VMDO01027508.1, forward strand.
TATTTTGTGAAACCCATTCTCTTAACATGTCCCTCATTTTTCCTTCCCAGATCCAAATTTCAAGTCATTTTAGCTGATTCTATCATTGTTTTAGTCTTATTTTGTTGTGGCTTGGTTTTGGCTGATAGATAAAGACAGTATTATTTAGAACATCCCACGTGCATGGATAGGAAGAAATAATATTGTTAAAATGCCCATACTACCCAGACTGATGTACAAAATCAATGTTATCCCTATTAAAATACCAATGGCATTCCTGACAGAGTTAGGAAAACAATCCTAAAATTTATATGGAACCACACACACACACACGCACACACACACACACACACACACACACACACACACACACACAAAACTACATACGCAAAGTAATCTTCAGTAAAAAGAACAAAGCAGGAGGCTTTACACTATCTGACTTCAAAATGTACTACAAAGCTGTAGTAATAAAAATAGCACAGTATTGGCATAAAAAAACAGACACATAGACCAATGGCACAGAGCAGAGAGCTTGGAAATAAACCCACACGTCTATGGCCAAGAGATTTTTAACAAAGGTGCTGAGAATACACATTGGAGAAAGAGTAGTTTATTCAGTGAATGATGCTGGGAAAATGGATATTTTGCATGCTAAAGAATGAAACTAGACCCATATTTCTCTCCAGTTACAAAAATAAACTCAAAATGGATTAAAGGCTTAAATCTAAGACCTGAAACTATGAAACCACTAGAAAAAAGTGTACAGGAAATGCTTTAGAACATTTGAATAGGCAAGCATTTTTTGCATACGACCCAAAAGCATAGAAAACAAAGCCAAAAATAGATAAATAAGATTACATCAAACTAAAAATTTTCTGTACAGCAAAAGAAACAATCCATAGAGTGAAGAGGCAACCTACAGAATAGGAGAAAGTATTTGTAAACCATAATCTGATAAAGGGCTTCTATCTAGACTATATAAGAAACTTGAAGAACTCAATAGTAAACAACAAATTAATAAGTTAATTAATGAGCAATAGACCTCAAGAGAAGTTTCTCAAAAGAAGACATACAAATAGCTAACAGGTACATGAAAAAAATACTCAGCACTACTAATTATTAGGCAAATGCAAATGAAACCCACAATATCACCTCACTCTCATAAGAACAGCTATTATCAAAATGACAAAAGATAAGAAATGCTGGCAAGGATGTGGAGAAAATGGCACCCTTAAACACTGTTGGTGGGAATGTATCGATTAGCCCATCCATCATGGGAAACTGTATGAAAGTTCCTCAAAAAATTTCAAATAGAACTACAATATGATCCAGCAATCCCACTCCTGAGTAAACATACAAAGGAAATGGAATAAGTGTATTTAAGAGACATTTGCCCTCCTGTGTTCATTGTAGCACTATTTACAATAGCCAAGAAATGGAAACAACCTAAATGTCCATCAACTGATCAATAAAACTGTTCAAGAAAATGTTGTGCATGTACTCAACAGAATATTAACTATAAAAATAATGAAATCTTGCCATTTGCAACAACATGGTTGGAGCTAGAGATCATAATACTAAATGAAATAAGCCAGATGCAGTAAGAAAAGTACAGAATGATCTCATATGAGGAATTTTTAAAAGTTAATCTCATAGAATTTGAGAATAGAATGGTGGTTAACAAAAGTCAGCAAGAGTAGGGTGTAGAAAGAGTGAACAGAAAGGCTGACCAATGAACACTAAGTTACAGTTAGATAGCATCAAAAAGTTCCAGTGTGCTATTGCACAGTAGAGTGACTAGAAAATTATAATGTAGTGTATATTTCAAAAAAGTTGGAAGGGTTTTGAAATTTCCCACCACAAAGAAATGATGTTTAAGGGGATCAATATGTTTTACCTGATTTAAACATTATACTAATTATACGTGTAGTAAACCATCACATAGGCTGGGATTAAGCTCAGTTGGTAGACCATGGCTGTGCAGTCTATGAGGTCCCAGGTTCAATTCTCAGCACTGCAAAAATGGGAGAAGGACGTGGCAATCCATTCCCAAGGAAATCCCAAAACAGCCATTGAAAACCCTATGAAGGTCGCTATGATTTGGACGTGACTCAATGGCACCTAACAACAACAATAAAACATCACATAGTACCTCATAACTATGTATAATTTTATGTTTCAATATATAAATTACATTTTAAAAATAGAAAAAATAGAAGATCATTTAGGTTTTAATGAAAACTGTAGCATTGTGATTACATCTAGAAGATTAGCAATGGAAAGTCCAAGCTCCTTAATGTAAAATATATTATTACATGTTTCTTCTCAGGGTTGTTCTCCCTTAGAGTCAGATGGAGAGTGATGTTCATTTACTGCTTTTTTAAACCACTTTATTGAGGTATAGTTGACATTAAAAAATTCTGCATATTTAAAGCATACAACTTGATAAGCTTGGAAATAAGTAAACATCAGTTAAACCATCACCATATTGGCGTAAATACATCCATCACCTCTAAATGTTTCTTCCCACACTCTATTGGTTCATTTTGTGCTAAGAACACATAGTATAATATGTACCATCTTAGGAAATGTTTAAGTACACTAGATCTGTAGGACATATTTATCTTGCATAACTGAAACTTTGTACTCTTTGACTGATATATCCTTGCTATTCTCCTTTACTCTCCCCAGAGCTTGGCAACCACCATTCTACTCTTTCCTTCTATGAGTTTGACTATTTGAAACCTCTCATATATGTGGGATCATGTAGTCTTTCCTATTCTATGCCTGGCTTATTTCACTTAGCACAGTGTCTCCAGGCTTATCCATGATGTTGCAAATGTTGAAAAGTATAAAATAGTGATGAAAAGTTAAAGAAGACACAAAAGACAGCCTTTGGTCATCAATTGGAAGAAGTATTGTTAAAATGTCCATAATTCCCAAAGCAATCTACAGACTGAATACAATCACTGACTTTCACAATCACAATGGAAGTTTTTACAGAAGTAGAAAAAATAATAACAAAATTCATGTAGAATTTGAATTTGGAGTTTGAAACAGCCAAAGAAATTTTGAACAAGAAGAGCAAAGCTAATGGTATCCCACTTCCTGATTGTTTCAGAATTATCTCTATATTTCTAGTCTGCTTTGGTTTATTTACATATTGTACAATGCAGAAATAGAAAATAAAAATAGAAACATACAAATATGCCTAACTTTTTTTTTTACAAAGGACAAACATAATACAATGGATTAGGGATAGCCATACTGCTCTGGCATCCATTTTATAGTGTATACCCTCATGCCCTATATCTATCACAAACATGCACACTTCCTATCTCCTCCCCCAATTTCCAATATAAAATATTTTCTTTAGATCACTATTCAGTATTTGTATTGATAGTTATGAAAAGTTTTTCCCTATGTAATTATGAAAAGATTAATGTGGCATACTTTTCATGCTTATTTCCCCCTTGGAAATAATGCTGGCCTAGTTTTTTACTTGCTTTGTTTTTTCTTTATTATTATTAATTCAATCTAAAAGTCTTTATCATTTATATGAACCACCCCTCAATACATTCAGATTATGTAGTTATTCTATGAATTTAATAATTTTGAAGAAATCACTTCTAATATATTCTGACCTCTTTTAACCAGGAGAGATTTCTCCCTACTCTTGGTGACTGTTATTCTGTAATATCCTCTCATTTTTATCCAGAGATTCTCCTTACTTCTTTCCCTGTTGGATAAATCACTTTCTGGAAGCCATTTCTTCTTTCCCCTCATTTTGTTGGACCATATCCTATAGTAACCTCTTGAGAAATTAAGCATAGTAAATAAGTATTGTTGAGATTTTTCATATTGTAAAAACTTCTTTTTATTCTAGTATGTAACTGGACATAGAATGTTGTTGTTGTTGTTAGTTGTCATTGAGTTGTGTCCGACTCATAGTGATCCTCATAGGGTTTGCAATGGCTGATTGTTTCAAGATTGCCTTGGGAGTGGATTGCTACATCCTTCTCCCGTTTTTTATGGTGCTGGGAATTGAACTCAGGACCTTAGAGACTGCAGAGCAGCACTCTACCAACTGAGCTAAATCCCAGCCCAGATATAGAATACTAGGTTGTAAATATTTCCCCTCAAAAATTTGAAGTTGGAAATACCACATCTATGTGTTGGAAGACAACATAATAGAGATGCCAATTTTCCCTAAATTGACCTCTGTTGTTGTTGTTGTTAGGTACCATGGAGTGGGTGTCTGACTCAGAGACCCTATGTACAACAGGTGAAACACTATTGTCAGTATTTCCCTGTGATTCAAAGGGTTTTCAGTGGTTGATTGTTTCTTTGGGAGTAGGCTGCTTGGTCCTTCTCCCAAGCCTACAGCGCCTGGTGTTCCCAGTGGGTCTCCCATCCAGGTACTAACCAGGCCCAACCCTGCTTAGCTTCTGAGATCTGATGGGATTGGATGCCATAGTGGCATGGCTGCAGGCAAACTGACCTCTAGGTTTACAGAAATTATTATTAAAAATCCCAGTAAAGGTTTTTGGGTACATATACAATCTTATTTTAAAGTTAACTTAGAAACACATGGCAGTATATTAACTAAATAAATCTTGAAAAAGAAGAATAAAGTGGAAGAATCATTCTGTCTGTGATTAAAGCTTACCATATTGCTGCAGTAAACAAAACAGTATGGTATTTGAAGGGTAGTAGAAACATAGATCAGTGTTACAGAAAGAGAAAGTAAAAATAGAAACACAAATATGCCTAACTTTTTTTTTTTACCAAGAACAAACATAATTCAATAGATTAGGAATAGCATTTTTAACAAATGGCGCTGGGACAATTGGACATCCTTATGCAAAAAAAATGGGCAATCACCCTAATGAACACCACACATGCACTCATTACGCACCCTATTCTTATCAAAACAAAGGAAGTTTCCTGTGTCTCTCTTTTTCCCCTGATATCCCCTTCCTTTGTCCTGGAAGTAATCATCAATCTAAAAGAGGTATTATTTATGGAGTCAGTTGAACTAAACACAAGCAGCTTTAGAATATTTTTCTCTTGAAACTTGAATGAGGACTAAGTTCTAGTATTTTCAGATAGTATTTAAAATAATGCAGGATTTGCATCACTTTTTACTTTGTTATATCAAATATAATTTTAAGATGGAAAAGGAAAATCAAGGTGACTTTTTTACCATCCTACAGAATAATCTTAAAGATCATATTGATAGAGTTGGGATGACAGGAAATTTGAAGATTTTAATCCCAGAAGACTGGCAAACATCTAGTCTACATTTTCCTCCTATTGAAGACATGGAGCATTTCTGCAACAGATTGCTTGAGGAAAAAACAACTCTACTTAACAACAACAATAACTTTCAAATACTGAAGTGGAAAATTTTTCTCTAATCCCCAACATTTCTTCATTTATTTTATTTTATAGTCGCTTTGAATATTTAAAAAAATAATATAATGATTCAAAAGAACAAAAGTGGCAACACTGTGTTAACCATTCTGATCATATCCTCCAAACCAAATATCAGATCATGCCCTTGTTAGTGCTAAGAGGAAATAGTTCTGGTGCAAAGCTTGATTATGTGAATACTCTTCAATTATGTACAAAGTGGTCACTGAAGCATTCTGAAGGTTCCAATTAAAGCCACAGTTAGTGATTACTTCATGTGAATAGAGAAATAGAAACAATATTTTCATGCATAAGACAGTGTCCAATTTCAGATAGATGACCTGTTAATTCATTATTATCTCCTTTATAACCAAAAATTAAAACTTATTTGTGCTTGACTGTATTTATCCAACTTAAAAATAAGTTAGATTTTATAAAATAGTTTATATGATTTGTATAAATATTTTCTGGTTTGAAAATGATGCTAGAAAATATTTCCTATGTCAATAAAGCAATGTTACAATATACAATTTTACAGTTATAATTTGACAACTGCTTTTTTTTGTAAACTCCAGAAAGATTTTCATTTTTTGAAGTACTATGTAAACTTTTAAGCTATATCAGCTTAAGGTTTTGGATGATGGTATTTAAATTTCCAGTTAACATTATATTTAATTCATATATATTCATATATATACATATATATGAATATATATATATTCCCTCATACTCTTATTCTGGAAAAGAACCACTGGAAAAGAATGTGGCTAAAGGCAAAATTCTGAATGATCTTTCAGAAGCGACTGCAGCACTGTATAGAAAGGGAATTACCAGAAAATCAAGCGGGATTCAGAAGAGGGTGGGGAACCAGGGACATCATTGCTGATGTCAGGTGGATATTAGCTGAAAGCAGAATATCACTAAGATGTCTATCTATGGTTTATTGACTACGCAAAAGCATTTGATTGTGTGGATCACAACAAATTATGGATAACACTTCGGAAAATGGAATACCAGAACACCTAATTGTGCTCATGAGAAATCTGTGCATGAACCAGGAGGCAGTTGTTCAAATAGAACAAGGAAACACTGAGTGGTTTAAAGTTGAGAAAGGTGTGCGTCAGGGCTGTATACTTTCACCCTATCTCTTCAATTTATACGCTGAGCAAATAATCCGAGAAGCTGGACTTTATGAGGAAGAACGTGGCATCAAGATTGGAGGAAGACTCATTAACAACCTGCATTAT
>VMDO01027509.1:0-25170 GCA_007922755.1 Pedetes capensis
GTCATCTCACATCTGCCTCCTGAATTGTTCCCATTGCTAAAGAGTTTGTGATTGAACAGTGGACAGGTGATGGATACCTATCTCATGGGAAAGGGCAATTTGTGCCTGTTCAGTGAATGGTAGGGTACAGAGGGCCTCGACAAGAAATTGCCACCCCCCTTTGGGATAAATGCCTGCCATGTGTAGGTGATTTGAGTACACAGGCTGAGGGTTTGAACAGCCATGGTACCCCTTGGAACACAGTTTTTAGCAAGACAAGTAGGTGGGCCACGCCATGTCTCACCCTTTGGTTGCAGCATTTATGGCAGAAAAAGGCAGTGCAGCCTGGATTCCCAGGAAAATTGGATTCGAATTGTTAGGACTCAGAATTTTGTCCACCCTGGAGTTGCAGGTGGCCTGTTGTGCCACACACCCAGATACTAAACACAATTCACTCAGGATCCTCAGGTGAGGGCGTGCACTCCTGCAGGCCTCAGGACCCTCGTGGAGATGAGACAAAGGAAAAGCCTCAGGCAATTTTGCCTTCTATGGGGAAAACCTGTGTTGGTCATCTCGCTGGTCATCAGGAGACAGCTGTTGCTTCATCGCTGATCAGACGGAGAGCAGGTTCTTTCCTTATTGTTGATTGCAATGGAAGAGCATTCTTCCCTCACCAAAAGTCCAGGGAAGGGAGCAGGAGAGGTGTTTTATCCTCAGTGGTCCTGGCAGGAACGGGTGAGTAGGCCTTGCTTAGTGATGGCCTGGGCAAAGAAGGGGAACAGTGGCCAAAAGACGAAAACTCAAACTCAGAGTTGACTCAAACTCAAACTAAACTCTAAGTTTAGCGATAGGGGTAGGTGTAAGTTTAGGTTTAGGGTGAGGGTTAAGAGCTAGGTTGAGCAATTAGGTTTAGGTTTTGTTTTTAGTGTTAGCAAGGGTACTTTCTATGGTGATATATAAATCCTATCTGTTCTGATTATTGGCTCAGTGAGTGTGTGAGTGTTTGTATTGTGTGTGTGTGAGTGTGTGATTGTGTGTGTGTGTGTCTGTGCATGTTGTTGTGAGAGGTTTCATCTAACATATTTGCCTAATGAACTCCTGAATCAGGAAGGCACAGCCAGAGTTGAAAATCATGCCTTAGTCAGAGAGGGTTTTAGGTGGACTGTCTATGAATAAGGAAAGCATTCTTCTAGTGGGGAGACATTTGGAAAAACGGGATTCTTCCTATGATGATGGAGGGTCTTAGTGCATTTAGGTCCCAGAGATCATTGCAAATATGCCTTCTGAATTGTTGCCATAGCTAAAAGTTTGGGAATGAACTGGGGATGGGTGATGAACACCTATCTCATGAGGAAGGGCATTTTGTGCCTATTAAGGGAATGGAAGTTTATAAGGGGCCTCTTCCAGAAATAGCCAGCCACCTGTGGGAGAAATGACCACCATGTGAAGGCAATTTGAGCAGTATTATGAGGGATAGAGCAGCCATTTTACCCCTTAGAACCGAGTCTTCAGAAAGATAGGTAGCTGGACCACCCCATGGCCCCTGCTGTTGCGGCAGCATTTATGGCAGAAAAAGGCAGTGCAGCCTGGATTACCAAAGAAACTTGGATTCAAATTGATAGGGCTCCAGTTCTGAGGTTTACAAATTAGGATCAAATATTTCCTATGATTGTTTTCTTTTTCCCCTGATGAGGTCGTGAAGTCAAACCTGAGAGTTGGATGTGGGCATGGGTTTGGAGGGCAGTGTGTAAAATACCATATCAGGGTAAGTATGTCCTTCAGGGAGTGCACAGCGAATTGACCAACATCCTGTGAGGAAAGCCCAATGGCTCTGGGAGCAAAGAAATGTCATGTTATAGGACTAAGCAAACTGGTCAGAAGGCCTTGACTATGGGGATATCCATGTGGCAATGTGGGAGAAGGCCATGGCCCCTGCATTTCCATAAGTATCATAGCCCCCCCCTCAGGGGCCTCTTCCTGCTGTGCTTCCAGATTTAAGCCTGCAAGGAGTATACCATGGCAGAACAATCTGAACACCTTGATTGCTCCTGCTATGAAATGTTACTGAGTGGGGTCAGAATCCTAGACACTCTTAGTGCGATACAAGGAAGTCTTCATCAACCCTCGGCCATAACCGGGTATTTCAAAGGGTCGTATGGGTTTGTTTGGGTTTTCTAGGGAAGATTTTGAGTGAAGGGAGCATCAGAGGCCTTGTCAATCCTTCATTACCCCATTCTTCCTGTTAGTCTCTCATTAGAGGACAAAAAAGGCATGCCATTCTTTCCATTCCCAGATCTGGAAGGGATGGAAGGCAATGTGGTCTGCTAGTAGCCATCCCCATGAACACAGACACTGACAAGAACATCTTCTGAATTTAGTGTGTTTTCGGTTTCAACGATCAATCCCTTCTCTTTCAAAATGCTTAAGTGTGGCTTAGTGTTAGGTTTTGAGTTAGGTTATTGTTAGGGATGGGGTAGGGTTAGCTTTAGGTTTAGTGTTATGTGCTAGTTCTAGAAGTTAGGGTAAGTTTTAGGGATTAGTGCTGGCAAGGCTAATTTCCATGGTGATATATAAATCCTATCTGTTCTGATTGTTGGCTCAGTGTGTGTGTGAGTGTGTGTAATTGTGTGTGTGTGTGTGTGTGTGTGTGTGTGTTGTGGGTATGTCTATATGTGCTCAGGGGAGATGTTTCATCGAACATATTTGCCTAGTGATCTCCTGAATCAGGTAGGCCCAGCCAGATTTGAAAAGTCAAGTGGTATGAGTTTGTATGGGATTTCTGGGGAAGATTTTGAGTAAAGGGATCACTGGAGGAATTCTCAATCATTCATTACCCTATTCTTCTGGTTAGTCTCTCATGGAAGGACATAACAGGCATGCCAGTCCTTGTTCTCCCAGATCTGAAGGGGATGGAAGGCTATGTGGACCGCTAGGAGCCGTCCACATAAACAAAGACACTGACAGGCATATCTTCTGAACTTTTTGTCTTTTTCGGGTTCAATGATCAATCACTTCACCTTCAAAATGCTGAAGTGAGGGTAAGTGATAGGTTTAGAGTTATAGTTAAGGTTAGAGATGGGGTCATGTTAGGTTTCTGGTAAGTTTTATGTGCTCGGTTTAGAATTTTAGAGTAAGATTAAGGATTAGTGTTCACAAGCCTACTTTCCATAGTGATATAAACCTCCTATCAGTTCTGGTGTTGGCTCTGAGTGTGTGTGTGTGTGCAGTGTTTGTGTGTGGAAGTGTGAGTGTTTGTGTTTTTGTGTGTATTTTCATGTGTTTGTGTGTGTTGTGCGGAGAAGTTTCATCCAACATATTTGCATAATGAACTCCTGAATCAGGAAGGCACAACCAGTTTTGAAAAGTCAAGTCGCTCGAGTTTGTGTGGTTTTTCTGGGGAAGATTTTGTGTGAAGGGAGCATGGTAGGCCTTCTCAATCCTTCAGTACCCCCATTCTTCAGATTAGACTCTCATGAAAGTATGTAACAGGCATGCCATTCCTTCTACTCCCAGATCTGCAAGGGATGGAATGCCATTTTTTCTTCTAGTAGCCGTCCACACGAACAAAGTCTCTTACAAGAACATCTTCTGGACTTTTTGTCTTTTTCGGGTTCAGTTATCAATCACTTCCTCTTCAAAATGCTTGTTGTTGTTGTTAGGTGCCGTCGAGTCGGTATCCAACTCATAGTGACCCTCTATACAACAGGGGGAAACACTACTCTCAGTGCTTCTCTGCTCTTCATAGGGTTTTCAATGGCAGATTCATTTTTGGGAGGGGGTTGCCAGGTCCTTCTCCCAAGCCTACAGCTTCTGGTGTTCCCAGGCGGTCTCCCATCCAGTACTAACCAGGCCTGACCCTGCTTAGCTTCCGATCTGACGGGATTGGATGCCACAGGGCTACCGCTGCAGGCATTCAAAATGCTTAGGTGAGGGTAAATGATAGGGTTAGATTGAGGGTTAAGTTTAGGGGTAGGGGTAGATGTAGGGTTAGATTTAGTGTTCATGTTACATGCTAGTATTAGCAGTTATTGTTAGGATTAGGTATTAGTGTTAGCAAGGTTACTTTCCATGTTCATGTATAAATCATATCTGTACTGATTCTTCACTCGTTGTGTGTGTGATTGTGTGCAGTGTGTGTGTGAGTGTGATAGTGTGTGAATTTGAGTCTGTGTGTCTGTGTGTGTTGGGGGGAGAGGTTTCATCCAACATATTTGCCTAATGAACTCCTTAATCAGTTAAGCTACAACCAGGGATGAAAAGTCATGCCCTACTTCATAGAAGGTTTTTATGTGGAGAGTCTATGAATAAGGAACACATTATTCTATTGGGTAATCATTTGGAAAATGGGGATCCTTCCTAACATGATGGAGGGTCTCAGTGCATTTGGGTCCAACTGATCATCTCCCATCTGGCTCCTGAACTGTTCCCATGGCTAATAAGTTTGGGATTGAACTGGGGACAGGTGATGAATACTTATCTCATGGGGAAGGGCGATTTGTGCCTTTTCAGGGAATGGAAGGTTACAGGGTGCCTTGTCCAGAAATAGCTACCCCCTCTGGAAGAAATACCTGCCATGCCAATGTGATGTTAGCACCATGCAGAGGGATTCAGCAGCCATCGTACCCCATGGAATACAGTCATCAGGAAGACAGGTATGTGGTCCACCACATGGCCTCCCTTTTGTCGCAGCATTTATGGCAGAAATAGGCAGTGCAGCCTGGATTCCCAAAGAAACTTGGATTCAAATTTTAGGGGTCAGATTTCAAAATCAAATTCTGAACACTAACATTTCAAGTCCTAGATTTTCCTATGATTGTTTTCTTTTTCACCTGACGAGGTCATTAACTCGTACCTGAGAGTTGGATGTGGACAGGAGTTTGGAGGGAAGTGTGGAAAATTTGGAGTCAGGCAAAATCTGTCCTTCAGGGATTGTAGAGCGGGTTGACCAACATCCAGTGAGGAAAGCCCAACAGCACTGGGAGAAAAAGAATGCCATGCTATAGGACAAAGCACATGGAGGGTATGGTGGAAAATACAGAGTCAGGGAAAGTATGTACTTCAGGGAGTGCAGGGCGAATTGACCAACATCCTGCGAGGAATGCCCAATGGCCATGGGAGAAAAAGAATGCCAGGGTATAGGACTAAGCACACTGGTCATAAGGCCTTGACTTTGGGGGTATCCATGTGGCATTGTGTGAGGCCATCACCCCTTTTTTTCCATAGGTATCATAGCCCCCCTTCAATGGCCTCTTCCCTCTGTCCTTCCAGATAAAACTCTGAAAGGAGTAGACCATGGCAGTCCAATCCAAACCCAATGATTGCTCCTGCTATGAAATGGTACCGAGTGGGTCAGAATCCTACCCAGCATTAGTGCGATAGAAGGAAATCTTCATCAACCCTCTGGATAACCTGATATTTCAATGGGTCGTATGAGTTTGTTTGGGTTTTCTGGGGAAGATTTTGAGTGAAGGGAGCATTGGAGTCCTTCTCAATCCTTCAGTACCCCATTGTTCCGGTTGGGCTGTCATTAAAGGATGTAAAAGGCATGCCATTCCTTCCATTCCCAGATCTGGAAGGGATGGAAGTCCATGTGGTCAGCTAGTAGCCGTCCCCTAGAACACAGACTCTGATAAGAACATCTACTAAATTAAGTGTGTCTTCGGGTTCCATGATCAAAATCTTCACCTTCAAAATGCTTAAGTGAGGCTTAATGTTAGATTTAGTGTTAGGGTTAAGGTTAGGAATGGGGTACTGATAGGTTTAGGGTTACTGTTATGTGCTAGGTTTAGAAGTTAGCATAAGATTTACGGATTAGTGTTCACAAGGCTTATTTACATAGTGATATATAAACCCTATCTGTTCTGATTGTTGGCTCGGTGTTTGTGGGAATGTTTGTAGTGTGTGTGTGAGTATGAGTTTGTGTGTGTTTTTTGTGGGGAGAGGTTTCATCCAACGTATTCGTGTAATGAACTCCTGAATCAGGAAGGCTCAACCAGGTTTTGTAAGTCAACTCGTACGAGTTTGTGTGGGTTTTCTGGGGAATATTTTGAGTGAAGGAAGTATCGGAGGCCTTCTCAATTCTTCAGTACTCCATTCTTCTGGTTAGTCTCTCATGAAAGGTTGTAATAGGCATGCCATTCCTTCCACTCTCAGATCTGGAGGGGATGGAAGGCCATTTGGTCTTCTACTAGTCATCCACTTGAAAAAAGTCTCTGACAAGAACACCTTCTGAACTTTTGGTCTTTTTCAGGTTCAGTGATCAATCACTTCCTCTTCAAAATGCTTAAGTGAGGGTTAATGTTAGGGTTAGATTTAGGGTTAAGTTTAGTGGTAGGGGTAGGTTTGCATTTATGGTTAGTGTTATATGCTAAGTCTAGCAATTAGTGTTATGATTGGTGATAAGTGTTAGCAAGGATACTTTGCATGTTGATATATAAATCCTCTCTGTTCTGATTATCGTCTAGGTGCATGTGTGAGTGTGTGTATTGTGTGTGTGCCTGTGTGAATGTGAGAGTGTGTTTGCTTGTGCATGTGTGTTTGTGTGTGTTGGGGGGAGAGGTTTCATCCAACATATTTGCATAATGAACTCCTAAATCAGGAAGGCACAGCCAGGTTTGAAAATTCATGCCTTACTTCAGAGAGAATTTTTAGGTGGACAGTCTGTGAATAAGGAATGCATTTTTCTATTGTGTAGACTTTTGGAATAATGGGATTCTTCCTATGATGCTGGAAGTTCTTAGTGCTTTTGGGTCCCAGTGATCATCTCACATCTGCCTCCAGAATTGATCCTATGGCCAATAAGTTTGGGATAGAACTGGGAACAGGTCATTAATACCTAACCCATGGGGAAGGGAGATTGTTGGCTGTTCATGTAATGGAAATGTACAGAGGGTCTCGTCCAGAAATAGCCACCCCCCTGTGGGAGATATCCCCACCCTGTCAAGGCAATTGAGTTCCATGCTGAGGAATTGAGCAGCCATGGTACCACTTGGAACACATTCTTCAGAAAGGCAGGTATGTGTGTGCCCCATGGCCCCTACAGTTGTAGCAGCATTTATGGCAAAAAAAAAAAAAATGCAGTGCAGCCTGGATTCCCAAAGAAACTTGGGTTCGAATTGTCAGGGGTCAGAAGTTGATCTCTAATTGTGAGCCCCAACAGTGTGAATCCAAGATTGTCCTAGGATTGTTTTCTTTTTCAATTGGTGATATTGTAAATTCATACCCGAGAGCTGGATGTTTATGGAGGTTTGGAGGGAAGTGTAGGAAATAATGACTAGGGGGAAGTTGGTCCTTCATGGAGTGGAGAGGGAATTGACCAACATCACGCATGGAAATCCCCATGGCCCTGGGAGGAAAAGAATACTATGCTATAGGACTAAGCCCACCTGTCAGAAGGACTTTACTATGGGAGTATCCATGTGGCATAGTGGGAGAATGCCATGGCCACTGAATTTCCATAGGTATCATAGCCTCCCATCAGGGGTGTCTTCCTGCAGTCCTTCCAGATAAAACCCTGTAAGGAGAAGCCCATGGCAGACCAATCGGAAGGCAATGATTTCTCCTGCCATGAAATGTTAATGAGGGGGGTCAAAGCATAGCCAGCATTGGTGGGATAGAAGGAAATAGTCATTAGCCCTCTGCCAGGACCAGATATTTGAAAGGGTTACAAGAGTTTGTTTGGATTTTCTGGGAAAGCTTTAGAGTGAAATGAGCATGGGAGTCCTTCTCAACCCTTCAGTACCAGAGTCTTCTGGTTAGTCTCTCATTAAACGATGTAACAGGCATGCGATTCCTTGCACTCCCAGACCTGGAAGGGATGGAAGGCTATGTGGTCTGCTAGTAGCATTCCCCATGAACACAGAATCTGACAGGAACATCTTGTGTACTTTGTGCCTTTTTCACATTCAATGATGAATCACTTCACCTTCAAAATGCTTAAGTGTGGTTTAATGCTGGGTTAGAGTTAATGTTAAGGTTAGTGTTAGGGGTAGGGGTAGGCTTAGCTTTAGGCTTAGTGTTATGTGCTAGGTTCAACAGTTAGTGTTAGGTTTAGAGGATAGTGTTAGCAAGGCTACTTTCTATGGTGATATATAACTCCTATCTGTGCAGATTTTTGGCTCAGTGTGTGTGTGAGTGTGTGTGTCTCTCTGTGTCTGTGTTTGTGTGTGTCTCTGTGTGATTGGGGGAGAGGTTTCATCCAACATATTTGCCTAATGAACTCCTGAAGCAGGAAGGCACAGCTAGGGTTGAAAAGTCATGCCTTACTTCAGAGAGTTTTTTTTTTTTGTTGGACAGTCTATGTATAAGGAATGTATTCTTCTATTGGGTAGACATTTGGAATAACGTGATACTACCTATGATGTTTGAAGGTGTTTGTACATTTAGGTCCCAGTGATCATCTCACATCTGCCTCCTGAACTGTTCCCACGGCTAAAAAGTTTGGGATTGAAATAATGAGAGGAGGTGAATACCTATCCCATGGGGATGTGCGATTTGTGTCTTTTCAGGTACTGGAAGGGTACAGAGGGCATTGTCATGATATAGGCACCACCGTGTGGGAGAAATGGTCACCGTGTCAAGGCGATAGGAGTATCATGCTGAGGGATTGAGCAGCCATGGTACCCCTTGGAAAACAGTCTTCCGAAGGGCAGGTACGTGGGACAATACATGCCCCACCTGCATTGTGACAGCATTTATGGTAGAAAAAGGAAGTTCAGCCTGGAATCCCAAAGAAACTTATATTAGAATTTTTAAGGCTCAGAATTCGAGTTCGAATCCAAGAGTTTGCTAGGATTTTTTTCTTTTTCACAAAATGAGGTCATAAAGTCGGACCTGAGAGTTGGATTTTGATGGGGAAATGGAGGGATGTGTGGAAAATACCGAGCGAGTGGAAGTCAGTCCTTCAGGGAATTGAGAGTAAATTGACAAGCATCCTGCATGGAAAGCCCAAAAGCCCTAGGAGTATGGGGTATCCATGTGGCATTCTGGGAGAATGTCATGGCCCCTGAATTTCCATAGGTAACATATACCTCCCCCAACTAGGGGTCTATTCCTGATGTCCTTCCAGATAAAACCATCTAAGGAGAAACCCATGGTAGACCAATTCAAAAGCAATGATTGCTCCTGCTATGAAATATTACCAAGTGGTGTCAGACAGGTGGTGAATACCTATCCCATGTGGAAAGATGATTTGTGCCTGTTCAGGGACGGGAAGTGTACAAGGGACTCGTCCAGAAATAGCCAACAACCTGGGTGAGAAATGCCAGTCATGTAAGGCGATTTGAGTACCATGCTGAGGTATTGAGCAGCCATGGTACACCTTGGAAGACAGTCTTCAGAAAGGCACATATGTGGGCCACCCCACTGCCCCCCCTTTGTGGCAGCAATTATGACAGAAAAAGGCAGTGCAGCCAGGATTACCAATGCAACTTGGATTCTTAAAGTAATGGCTCAGATTTCGAACATGATATCTGAGCCCTAACAATTTGAATGTAAGATATATCTAGGATTCATTTCTTTTTCACATGATGAAGTAGTAAAGTCATACCTGAGAGTAGGATGTGGACAGGGGTTTGGATGGAAGTTTGAAAAATACTTAGTCAGTGGAAGTCTGTCCTGCTGGGTGTGCAGAGCCATTAGCCCAGTATCCTGCATGGAAAGCTCAATGACCCAGGGACAAAAAGAATGCCATGCTATTGGACTAAGCACACCTGTCAGAAGGCCTTGACTCTGTGGGTATCAATGGGGCATTGTGGGAGGATGACATGGCCCCTGTATTTCCCTAGGTAACATAGCCCCCCATCAGGGGCCTCATCCTGCTATCCTTCCAGATCAAACTGTGTAAGGAGAAGCTCATGTGAGACCAAACCGAACAGTGAGTGTATGCTATGGAATGTTACCATGTGGGGTCAGAAACCTAGCCAGCCTTAGTGCAATAGAAGGAAATCTTCATCAACCCCCTCCCGTGACCGGATATTTCAAAGGGTCATAGGTGTTTGTTTGGGTTTTCTGGGGAAGATTTTGAATGAGGGAGCATTGGAGGCCTTCTCAATCCTTCAGTTCCCCATTCTTCCAGATAGTCTCTCATGAAGGGACATAACAGGCATGCATTCCTTCCATTCCCATATATGGAATGGATGGAAGGCCATGTGTTCTGCTGGTAGCTGTCCCCATGAACACAGATTCTAACAAGAACATCTTCTGATCTTTGTGTCTTTTTCGGGTTCAGTGATCACTTCACCTTCAAAATTCTTAATTGGAGGTCCAAGTTAGGGTTAAGTTTAGGGGTAGGGGCATGTACACGTTTTGGCTTATGGTTATTTTTATGTGCTGGGTTTAGCAGTTAGTGTTAAGTTTAATGTTAAGTGTTAGCAAGGCTACATTCTATGGTGATATGTAAATCCTATCTCTTCTGATTGTTGGATCGGTGTTGTGTGAGTGTGTGTATTGTGTCTCTGTGTGTGACTGTATGAGTGTGTGTGTGTGTGTCTTTGTTTGTTGGGGGAGAGGTTTTATCCAACATATTTGCCTAATGAACTCCAGAATCAGGAAGGCACAGCCAGGGTTAAAAATCATGCATTGCTTCATAGATGGTTTGTAGGTGATCAGTCTATGAAGAAGGAATGAATTCTTCTATTGGGTAGACATTTGGAAATATGGGATTCTTCCTGTGATGGGGGAAGGTTGTAGTGCATTTGCGTCCCAGCGATCATCTCAGATCAGCCTCCTGAATTGTTCCCAGCACTAAAAAGTTCGGGATTGAACTGGGGAGAAGTGGTGAATACCTATCCCATGGGGAAGGGTGATTTGTGCCTGTTCAGCGAAGGAAAGGGTACAGAGGGCTCGTCCAGAAATAGCCACCACCCTGTGGGAGAAATGCCCACCAGGTCAAGGTGATTTGAGTACCATGCTAAGGGATAGAGCAGGTATGGTTCCCATTGGAACAGTGTTCAGAAAGGCAGGTAAGTGGGCCAGCCCATGGCCACCCCATTGTCACAGCATTTATGACAGAAAAAGGCAGTGCAGCCTAGACTTCCAAAGAAACTTGGATTTGAATAGATCGGGCTCGAACTCTGAGCCCTAATAATTCGATTCCAAGAAGCGAGTGAATCCAGGATTCTTATCTGTTTCACCTGATGAAGTAGTAAACTCATACCTGAGAGTTCGATGTGGATGGGGGTTTGGAAGGAAGTGTGAAAATATCGAGTCAGTGGAAGTCTGTCCAGCAGGGTGTGCAGAGTGAATAGCCCAGTATCCTGTGTGGAAATCTCAATGACCCAGGGACAGAAAGAATGCCATGCTATAGGACTAAGCACACATGTCAGAGGGCTTGACTCTGTGGGTATCCATGGGGCATTGTAGGAGACAGCCATGGCCCCTGCATTTCCATAGGTATCATAGCCCTCATCAGAAGCCTCTTCATGCTGTGCTTCCAAATAAAACCCTGCAAGGAGTAGACCATGGCAGACCAATCCGAACACAATGATTGTTCCTGCTATGAAATGTTACCGAGTGTGGTCAGAATACTAGCCAGGCTTAATGAGATAGAAGGAAATCTACCTCAACCCGCAGTGGGTTGCCATAACCAGATATTTCAAAGGGTTGTGCGAGTTTGTTTGGGTTTTCTGGGGAGGATTTTGTGCAAAGGGAGCATCAGAGGCTGTCTCAAGGTTTCAGTACCCCAAACTTCCAGTTAGGATCGCATTAAAGGATGTGAAAGGCATGCCACACATTCTACTCCCAGATCTGCAAGGGATGGAAGGCCATGTTGTCTGCTAATAGCCATCCCCATGAACACAGACTCTGATAAGAACATCTTCTGAATGTAGTGTGTTTGGGGGTTTAAAGAACAATTACTTCACGTTCAAAATGCTTGAGTCAGGATAAATGTTACAGCAAGATATAGGGTTAAGTTTAGGGGTAGGCATGGGTATAGGTTTAGATATAATGGTTAGTGTTATATGTTAGGATTAGCAATTAGTGTTAGGATTAGGGTTTAGTGTTAGCAAGGCTAATTTCCATCTTGATGTATAAATCCTGTTTTGATTGTTGGCCAGGTGTGTGTGTGTGTGTGTGTGTGTGTGTGTGTGTGTGTGTGAGAGAGAGAGAGAGAGAGAGAGAGAGAGAGAGTTTGTATTGTTTGTATGTGTGTGTGTGTGTGTGTGAATGTGTATGATATGTTTCTTTGTATGTGTGGTTGAGTCGGTGTGTGTTGTGGGGGGAGGTTTCATCCAACATATTTCCCTCATGATCTACCGAATTAGGAAGACACAGCCACATATGAAAAGTCAAGTCATACAAGCTTGTGTGGTTTTTCTGGGGAAGATTTTGAGTGAAGGGAGCTTCGGAGGCCTACTCAATCCTTCAGAACCCCATTCTTCCAGTTAGTCTCACATGAAAGATGGTAAGAGGCAAGCCATTCCTTCCACTCCCAGATCTGGAAGGGATGGAAGGCCATGTGGTCTGCTAGTAACCGTGCCCAAGAACACAGACTCTGACAAGAGCATCTTCTGAATTCTGTGTGTTTTCGGGTCCAATGATAAAATGCTTCACCTTCAAAATGCTAAAGTGAGGATAAATATTAGAGTTAGATATAGGGTCACGTTTAAGTTCAGGGGTTTGGGTAGCCGTAGGGTAGATTTAGGGTTAGTGGTATGTGTAAGGATTAGCAGTTTGTGTGAGGATTAGGGATAAGTGTTAGCAAGACTACTTTCCTTCATGATGTATAAATCCTATCTGTTTTGATTGTTGGCCAGTTCTGTGTATGAGTTTGTATTTTGAGTGTGTGTGTGGGAATGTGTGTGATCATGTTTCTTTGTGTGTGCATTTGTGTCTTTGTTTGTTGTGGGGAGAGGTTTCATCAAACATATGTGCTTCATGATCTACTGAACCAGGAAGGCACAGCCTGATTTGAAAATTCAAGTCGTGTGATGATTGTGTGGTTTTTCTGGGGAAGATTTTGAGTGAAGGGAGCTACAGAGGCATACTCAATCTTTCAGAACCCCATTCTTCCTGGTAGTCTCACATGAAAGAAGGTAACAGGCAAGCCATTCCTTCGACTCCCAGATCTGGGAGGGATGGAAGGCCATGTGGTCTGCTAGTAGCCATCCCCATGAACCTAGACACTGACAAGAACATCTTCTGATTTTAGTGGGTTTTCGGGTTCAAAGAACAATCACTTCATCTTCAAAATGCTTAAGTGTGCATAAATGTTAGAGTTAGATATAGGGTTAAGTTTAGGTGCAAGCGTAGTCATAGGTTTAGATTTAGGGTTAGTGGTATGTGTAAGGATTAGCAGTTAGTTTTAGGATTAGGGATTAGTGTTAGCAAGACTAATTTCCATCACGATGTATACACCCTATCAGTTTTTGTTGCTGGCCAGGTGTCTGTGTGTGAGTTTCTATTCTGTGTGTGTGTGTGTGTGTGTGAATGTGTGTGTTCATGTTTCGTTGTGTGTGCGGTTGAGAGTATGTGGGTTGTGGGGAGCTATTTCATGCAACATATTTGGCTCATGATCTACCAAATCAGGAAGACACAGCCAGAATTGAAAAGTCAAGTCATATGAGCTTGTGTGTTATTTCTGGAGAAGATTTTGAGTGAAGGGAGCTTTGGAGGACTTCTCAATCCTTCAGTACCCCATTCTTCTGGTTAGTCTCAAAAGGAAGGACATAACATGCATGCCATTCCTTCCATTCCCAGATCTAGAAGGGATGGAAGGCCATGTGGTCTGCTAGGAGCCATCCCCAAGATCACAGACTCTGACGAGAGCATCTTTTGAGTTTAGTGTGTTTTTGGGTCCAATGATCAAACTCTTCACCCTAAAAATGCTTAAGTGAGGATAAATGTTAGAGTTAGACATAGGGTTACATTTAAGTTCAGGGGTATGGGTAGTCGTAGGGAAGATTTAGGGTTAGTGGTATGTGTAAGGATTAGCAGTTAGTGTTAGGATTAGGGATAAGTGTTAGCAAGGCTACTTTCCTTCATGATGTATAAATCCTGTCTGTTTTGATGGTTGGCCAGTTGTGTGTGTGAGTTTGTATTTTTTGTGTGTGTGAATGTCTGTGATCATGTTTCTTTGTGTATGCATTTGTGTCTGTGTGCGTTGTGGGGAGAGGTTTCATCAAACATATTTACCTCATGATCTACTGAATCAGGAAGGCACAGGTAGATTTGAAAAGTCAAGTCGTATAAGCTTGTGTGGTTTTTCTGGGGAAGATTTTGAGTGAAGGGAGCTTCAGAGGGCTACTCAATCCTTCAGAACCCCATTCTTCTGGTTAGTCTCACATGAAAGGAGGTAACAGGCAAGCAATTCCTTCCACTCCCAGACCTGGAAGGGATGGAAGGCCATGTGGTCTGCTAGTAGCTGTCCCCATTAACACAGACTCTGACAAGAACATTTTCTTACCTTTGTGTCTCTTTCTAGGTCAAAGATGAATCATTTCAGCTTAGAAGTGGTGAAGTGAAGGTTCATGATATGGTTAGAGATAGTGTTAATGTTAGGTTTTGGGGTAGGTGTAGCGTTATGTTTAGAATGTGTGTTATTTGCTAGATTTAGCAATTAGTGTTAGGTGTATGGGTTAATATTAACAAGGCTACTTTCCATGATGAAATATAAATCGCATCTGTTATGATTTTTCCCTCAGTGTGTGTGTGAGTGTGTGAATTTTCTTTGCATGCGTATGTCAGAAATTGTGTGTGTTGTGTGTGTGTAGTTTGTTTTGTGCTCAGTGTTTCATCCATTGTATTTCCCTAATGAACTCCTGATTCACAAAGGCACAGGATGGTTCCATTATATTGCCTTACTTCAGAGAGGGTTTTCAGGAGGACAGTGTAAGTATACGGAATGCATTCTTCTATTTTGTAGACAATTGAATAAATGCGATTCTTCTTATGATGAAGGAGGTTCTTAGAATTCTTGGGTCCCAGTGATCATCTCACATCTACCTCGTGAATAGTTCCCATGGCTAAACAGTTTGGGATTGAACTGGGGACAGATGATGAAATCTTATCTCATGCGGAAGGGCGATTTGAGCCTGTTCAGGGAATGCAAGGTTAAAAAGGGACTCAACCTGAAATAGCCTGCCCGGTGTGAAATAAAAGCCTAGTATGTCAAGGTGTTTTGAGTATCATGCTGAGGGATGGATCAGCTGTGATATTCCTTGGAACACAGTGTTCAGTACAGCCGGTATATGTGCCAACCTATTGCACGCCCCCCCCCCATGATATCACAGAATTTATGGCCAAAAAGTAAGTGCAGCCTGGATTACCTAAAGAATTGTATTCAAATGCTTAGGGCTCAGAATTCTGAATGCCTATCAATTAGAATCCAAGATTTTCTTGGGGTTCTGTTCTTTTTCAGCTGATGAGGTAGAAATTTCTTATATGAGATTTGGTTGTAGATGGGGTTTGGCGGGAAGTGTAGAAAATACCTAGTCAGGGGATGTCTGTATTTCAGAGAATGCAGGGCGAATTGACCAACTTCATGCCAGGAAACTTCAAAGGCCCTGGTAGGAAAAGAAGGCCATGCTATAGGACTAAGCACATCTGCTAGGAGGCCTTGAATATGGGGGTACCATGTGGTATTTTGGTAGAATTCCAGGGCCCTTGTAATTCTATGGATATCAGATCCCCCAATCTGTGGCCTCGTACTACTCTGAGTCCACATTTAACCCTGTAAGTACAAGCCCATGGCAGCCCAATCTGAACGCCATGATTTCTCCTGCTATGAAATTTTCATGAGTGGGGTCCAAAACCACTCCAGCCTGGTGCCATAGGGGGAAATCTTCATCAACCCTGTGCAATGACCCAATATTTCAAAGGGTAATATGAGATTGTTTGGGTTTTCTGGGAATGATTTTGTGTTTTCCAAGGATCACAGGAATTGTCATTCCTTCATTACCACATTCTTTCGGTTAGTCTCTCCTTCTATGATCCAATGGGCATTTCATTCCTCGCATTGCAATTCTGGAAAGGATGGAAGGCCATGAGGTCTGCTAGTAGCCATCCCCATGAACACAGACACTGACAAGCAAATCTTCTTAATTTTGTGTCTCTTTCAGGTCAATGTTGAATCACTTCAGCTTAGAAATGATGAAGTGAAGATAAATGATATGGTTAGAGATAGGGTTAACGTTCGGTTTGGGGGTAGGGGTAGCGTTATGTTTAGAATGTGTGTTATGTGCTAGATTTAGCAATTAGGGTTAGGTTTAGGGGTTAATATTAGCACGGCTATGTTCCATGTTGACATATAAATCCCATCTTTTCTGATTTTCAGCTCAGTGTGTGTGTGTATTTTCTTGGCGTGTGTATGTCTGAACTAGTGTGTGTGTTTGTGTGTGTGTACTTTTAGTCTCAGTGTCTCATCCATCATATTTTCCTAAGGAACTCCTGAATCAGGAAGTCACAGGCTGGGTCCAATATATTGCCTTACTTCAGAGAGGGTTTTCAGGTGGTCAGTCTAAGAATACGGAATGCATTCTTCTATTTTGTAGACAATTGGAAAAATGGGATACTTCCTATGATGAAGTAGGTTCTTAGAGTGCTTGTGTTGTAGTGATCATCTGGCATCTGCCTCCTGAATTGTTCCCATGGCTAAACACTATGGCATGGAACTGGGGACAGGTGATGAATTCCTATCTCATGGGGAAGGGTGATTTGGGCCTGTTAAGGGAATGCAAGGGTAAAAAGGGTCTCGTCCTGAAATAGCCTGCCCAGTGTGAAATAAAAGCCCGGCATGTTAAGGCGTTTTGAGTATCATGCTGAGGGATGGAGCAGCCATGGTATTCCTTGCAACACGGTGTTCAGTACAGCAGGTATGTATGCCTACATATTGCATGACCCCCCTGTGATATCACAGCATTTATGGCCGAAAAATAAGTGCAGCCTGGATTCCCTAAAGAATTGGATTCAAATGGTTAGGGCTCGGAATTCTGGATCACTAACAATTCGAATCCAAGATTTTCCTAGGTTTCTTTTCTTTTTCACCTGATGAGGTGGAAAGTTTGTATCTGAGATTTGGGTTTAAATGGGGTTTGGCGGGAAGTGTAGAAAATATCTAGTCAGGGGATGTCTGTCTTTCAGAGAATGCAGGGCGAATTGACCAACTTCATGCCAGGAAAGTGCAAAGGCCCTGGCAGGAGAAGAATGCCATGCTATAGAACTAAGCACACCTGTCAGGAGGTCTTGAATACGGGGGTACCTGTGTGGCATTGTGGCAGAATTCCAGGGCCCCTATAATTCCCTGGGTATCAGAGTCCCCAATCAGCGGCCTTGTACTGCTGTGATTCCACATTTAACCCTGTAAGTATAAGCCCACGGCAGAACAATCCGAACACCATGATTTCTCCTCCTATGAAATTTGACCGAGTCAGGTCAGAATCCTCTCCAGCCTTGGTGCAATAGGAGGAAATCTTCATCAACTCTATGCCATGATTGGATATTTCAAAGGGTTGTTCGAGTGTATTTAGGTGTTCTGGGAATGATTTTGTGTTTTCCAATGGTCAGAGGAATTGTCAATCCTTCATTAACCCATTCTTTCGGTTAGTCTCTCCTTCCATGATCCAATAGGCATCTCATTCCTTGCATCACAGTTCTGGAAGGGATGGAAGGCCATGTGGTCTGCTACTAGCAGTCCCCATGAACACAGACCCTGGCAAGCACATCTTCTTAGCTTTGTGTCTCTTTCTAGGTCAATGATGAATCACTTCACCTTGGAAATGATGAAGTGAAGGTTAATGATAGGGTTAGAGATAGGGTTAACTTTAGGTTTTGGGATGGGGGTAGCGTTATGTTTAGATTGAGTGTTATGTGCAGGGTTTAGCAATTAGGGTTAGGTTTAGGGGTTAATATTAGCATGTCTACTTTCTGTATTGTAATATAAATCCCATCTGTCCTGATTTTTGGCTCAGTGTTTGTGTGAGTGTGTGTATTATCTTTGCATGTGTATGTCTGAATTTATGTGTGTGTACTTTTATTTGGGGGTGAGTATTTCATCCATCATATTTGCCTCATGAACTCCTGAATCAGGAAGGTACAGGGTGGGCCCAATATATTGCCTTACTTCAGAGGGTTTTCAGGTGGACAGTCTAAAAATAAGGAATGCATTCTTCTATTTTGTAGACAACTGAAAAATGGGATTCTTCCTAAGATCAAGGAGGTTCTTACAGAGTTGCCATGGCAGTGATCATCTCACATCTGCCTCCTGAATTGTTCCCATGGCAAATAGTTTGGGATTGAACTAGGGACAGTTGATGAATTCATTTTTCAAGGGGCAGGGCGATTTGTGCCTGTTCAGGGAATGGAAGATTAGAAAGGGACTCATCCTGAAATAGCCAGCCAGCTGTGAAACAATTGCCCGCCATGTCAAGGCATTTTGAGTACCATTATGAGGGATGGAGCAGCCATGGCATACCTTGCAACACAGTGATCATTAAAGCAGGTATGTGTGCCAACCTCTTGTACCACCACCCCACCCAGGATATCACGGCATTTACGGCTGAAAAAGTAAGTGCAGCCTGGGGGATTCCCTAAAGAATTGGATTCAAATGTTTAGGGCTCAGAATTCTAAACCGCTAACATTTCAAATCCAAGATTTTCCTGGGTGTCTTTTCTTTTTCACCTGATGAAGTCAAATGTTCGTATCTGAGATTTGGGTGCAAACGGGGTTTGGACAGAATTGTAGAAAATACCTAGTCAGGGGATGTCTGTCTTTCAGAGAATGCAGGGCGAATTGACCAACTTAATGCCAGGAAAGTTCAATGGCCCTGGGAGACAAGAATGCCATGCTATAGGACTAAGCACATTTGTCAGGAGGCCTTGAATATGGGGGAACCTGTGTGGCACTGTGGCATGTTTCTAGGGCCCCTTTAATTCCCTGGGTACTAGAGCCCTCAATCAGCGGCCTCGTACTGCTGTGCTTCCACATTTAACCCTGTAAGTATAAGCCCATGGCAGAACAATCTGAACACCATGATTTCTCTTGCTATGAAATTTGACCGAGTGGGGTCAGAATCCTCTCCATCCTTGGTGCCATAGAAGGAAATCTTCATCAACTCTATACCACGACCGGATATTTCAAAGGGTCGTACGAGTTTGTTTGGGTTTTCTGGGAATTATTTTGTGTTTTCCAAGGATCAGAGGAATTGTCAATCCTTCATTACCCCATTCTTTTGGTTAGTCTCTCCTTCCATGATCCAACAGGCATCTCATTCCTTGCATCACAGTTCTGGAAGGGATGGAAAGCCATGTGGTCTGGTAGTAGCCATTCCCATGAACACAGACTCTGGCAAGCACATCTTCTTAACATTGTGTCTCTTTCTAGGTCAATAATGAATCACTTCTGAGAAATGATGAAGTGAAGGATAATGATAGGGTTAGAGATAGGGTTATCGTTAGGTTTTGGGGTGGTGGTAGCGTCATGTTTAGATTGAGTGTTATGTGCTGGGTTTAGCAATTAGGGTTAGGTTTAGGGGTTAATATTAGCAGCTCTACTTTCCATGTTGTAATATAAATCCCGTCTGTTCTGATTTTTGGCTCAGTGTGTGTATGAATGTGAGTATTTTCTTTGCATGTGTATCTCTGAATTTGTGTGGGTGTTTGTGTGTGTGTACTTTTGTTTTGGGATGAGAGTTTCATCAGTCATCTTTGCCTCATGAACTCCTGAATCATGAAGGTACAGGATGGGTCCAATATATTGCCTTACTTCAGAGAGAGTTTTCAGGTGGACAGTCTCAGAATAAGGAATGCATTCTTCTATTTTGTAGACAGTTAAAAAATGGGATTCTTCCTATTTCTGAGGATTTCTGACAGATTCC
This sequence comes from Pedetes capensis, assembly GCA_007922755.1. Taxonomy (NCBI): domain Eukaryota; kingdom Metazoa; phylum Chordata; class Mammalia; order Rodentia; family Pedetidae; genus Pedetes; species Pedetes capensis. The sequence goes on from VMDO01027509.1 coordinate 19,791, forward strand.
CTTGACTTTGTCTATCAGGTCACCAGCTTTAGCTTTAACCTTTGTTTTATATATTACTTAGAGCACGATGTTACCATTTTTCCTTCCAGTAGTTTTTATAAATGGTTTTGGAAGAATGACAGGTATTCAGCAAAGTACACAAGTTGTAAGTGTACAGCTCAGTGAATATCACCAAGTGAACCCACATGTGTAACCATTATTCAGATCAAGGAATGAAACAGTACTGCCTCAGAGAAGTATCTTCCTTTCCTCTTCCCATAGGTACGGAATATTCTGACATCTAGCACCATAATTTTTAGGCTGTCCTCTTAGTATCAAATGCCCCCATAAAATACCCCTGATCCTGTTTTTGTCCCCTGAAACTTGTTTTCATTTAGTTGGTGATACAGGTTCTGTCCTTGTCTTTTTTAGTTGGACTTGTCTTCAACCATGAAGAGTGATGTGAACAAATGTAAGAGGCCACCCACCTCACTCTGCCAAATGTTGACTGGGGAGGAGAAACCCTGAGAGGCATAAGCAGAGGGAAGCCTAGTACCTAGTTAAGGCACTTGCCAGACTAAAGTTGGTTTGCATTTGGTGTCTTCCTCCTGAACGCCCATGCTGTGGCCTACATTTTTCTATGGTGAGTTACATACACTGCTTCTTGTCTTTTCTTAGATCATTGATAACCTCCCAAAACTAATTGCCTTCCTTTGTATTAGGAAGGTAGAAGTCTTTTTTATACTGTCAGAAAAAGGAAAATATTTCTTTTTCCTCTGCTCTTATACCATACTTAACACAGAAGACTTCTGCTACCTCAAAAGCTACGGGATTTCTTCCCATTGGGCAGGAGGCAGCCAGTTCTGCAGTAGCAGACACATCTGGGTGTCTTCTAATTTAATTACGTTCTAACAATGTCTACCTGGAGGGAGCATTTGATCCTAAATGGAGAGTTCCCAACACTGATTCCACTCCAGTTTCTGTCACAAGTCAAGTTCACTGGATCTTTAGATTGAGTGGCTACAAATTTGGTTCTTATGATCTCCACTCAGATTTGGTTAATTTGCTGGAATTGGTCACAGAATTCACTATTCTTATACATCCATGTTTATTATAACGAAAATATGAACAGTCAGATGAAGACATACATAGGACGGGTGTGAAAGGGTCCAAAGTGCAGGAGCTTAGGTCCCTGTTGGGAACCATAGGCCCGACATGAGTTAAAAGGCAATGCCTGCATAAATGGCTACATGACAGACATGACCATAGCAGGAAGCTCTGCTACCTGTGGAATGAGGAAACAGCACATCAGAGGCTCTACTGAACTTTGTTCCTTGATTGTCTCTTTAGTTACTATATTAACATGAGTATAGATCTGAACTTTGTTCCTTGATTGTCTCTTTAGAATTAATCTATTGCTGGGGGCTAACTAAGCTGATTGTAAACCTTATGACTGTTACAAAGTCCATTGCACTGCAGTTACCTTTGTGAGCTATTTTTAGTATCTCTTTGAGTTACTATATAAGCATGAGTATAGAGAATGAATTTTTGCTCAAAACCATCAGTCTTGGCCTCTTCGTCTCCTTCCTCCTTGGCTCTCCCCTTCATCCGGATGGACCGCGGCAGGTCCCCATAGAGTTGAGGAGTGCCACTCTCCTGCAAGTAGATGAGTGTAGCCAATGTGCAGCCAGGAGGAAGCTGAGTCAGAGACTGAGGATGTGATGTGAGCAAATGCATAAGCTGGCCGGACTATCTCCAGTCCGTGCTTATATAATGATTTTATTTTTTCAGTTTCCAGAGCAAAGATCATGTAAGCAGGGACAAGAGCACATAGCTCTTCTTTACCTTGACAAGATAAATATAAAGGAATACACAAGGCAGACTTTCAGGCACCAAGGAACCCTTGTATAAGCAAATGACCCATGGGGCATAGTTATTTATGACCCATAAATTTATCTCCTGCATCAGGAAACTAGGCAGAGGGTACTTGACTCCGTGGGTGTTTTTGTCCCCCCTGTGTGATGTGTTTCTGATCTCTCAGGCTCACTATTGCATGTCAGGTCTCTCCACATCCAGCCTTCTGCAGGATCTCGGGGACCATAATTTCTTTTTAGAGTGCACAATTTCTATCAGGTAAGAGATGAGTTCTCATTCCCTTTTCTGTTCATCTGAGTGTAAGCTCTGTGAACCCTGTTGTTCAGGGTTTTGAATTGAGTCTTCATTGCATAGGCATGGTTGCAGCATGGGCAACTCCACACCCCAGCTACCCATTGAGGGCTGTAGCCAATATACATTCCACGGAACCCAACAAGGCCTGTCTACATCAGTGTAGTTCCTGACTTTACTGTACAGCATTCTGTGCTGTACAGTATCAGGCAAGACCCCTATGGAATTGTATGGATCTTATAACCTACTATCAGGCAAGAGGAGGTCACAGAATTTCTTTTCATCTGGTTGCAACAGAAAGGTGAGGGAAGGATAGCATTTCTATGACCTTGCCTTGGGGAGGAGAAATTCCAATTTCTATGGCCTGCCTCAGCTTGTCATGCTTTGAGTGCTTGTGTGTTTCTGTGATGTTGAAAGCTATGCTACCAGGATTTCAGATACCTTAGGGCCACCCATGGTGGACACGTTTCCACTGAACTTGCAGACTATGATAGACTAGGGAGAAGGCCTCAGCAGTCCCCTTGCCCCAAAATTAGCCATTGGAGACCCTGTGAATAGAAAGGAAGGACTGTCAAATATGGCCCCAAAAAAGGATCCCTACAGGCTGCAAGTCATTTAAGAGAAAACCAGAGAAGAGCTGCTTCTTCACAGTACAGTCAACCATAATGATGGGAATGAGTCAAGCCCTGGGACCTTCCTTTGGTGATGTGGCATGCTTCAAAGTGAGAGGAAACACTGACTGCAACACTGGGCTCAAACATAAGATCTTGTGCATGACACAGTGTTAGAGTGTTTTGTGCTATGTATGTATAGGGTCACTACGAGTGGGACACAACTCAATGGCACCAAACACCAAAAATCAACATGGCCCCCCTTAGAATACGTGTTGTGAGTCAGTACCCAGGGGCAGACACATGCCACACTGTCATATCACAGGTGCCTTCCAAGGACAGGAAAACAGCAGATGAACATATATCCTGGAAGGTTTTTCTGGATTTTTCTATAAATTTTTCTCTCTCTGTCTCAGCCCTCTTATGTCCCATTTTTCTTCACTTGTGCTGCTGCATCCTCCTCAATGAGCACTTTGATCTTACAGATGAGGGTTTCCTATAGCTCAGTGTTATGCTTGCAGACTTTTCTATGTCAGTGGGGTCAAGATGTATGCTTTCGGGTGGTGAGATCAGTGACCTTGCCAGAAGTGCACAGGGGATAAACGTCAGAGTATATATATTGAGGAACACATAGAGGTAGGAAATAGAAATGGCCGGTCTTGAAGGCTCTTGCAGCTATAGCTTGGGAATAAATGAAGGACTGAGGAATATATAAAACTGTTTCAAGCCTTTCTTGAGAGACAACAGGCTGTAACCATCACCTACTGTCCATACCGATCTCCAACGAAATTTCACTTACAGATGTAATGACACCATCCTTCCTCCTGTCACAGGAGGCAAGCAGAAGAAAAGGAGAGAATGCTCACAAGTGGGTCACTTATCACATGTCAGGAGTTGTATAAGCATGTCTCAGGCTGTCTCCAGACGTTTACAATGTACTGGTACTTATTTCTAATTTAAAAGTGAGGAAAGCAAGATTCCAAGAGCTCACTATGCTCATAATTCACAATTATTAGCCAAGAGCCTGTAGACTCAATGACAGAAATTGAGTTCAGCTTTTAGTTTGAGGAGTGTACCTGAGAGCAGTTATAGAAGTGAAGGAAAAAAGGCTAGTAAGTGCTAAGAAAAGAAAAACCACCTCAGTATCAGAGATTATACTGTCACTTGAGAAAAGCTGAGATACAAAAGGGAGCTTCTGGTTAGGATTTCAGAAATAATATTGGCCTTAGGACAAGAGTCAGATGATCAGATGCAAATTTGGTGTGGAGTCGAATAGTCACTCCCAGCCCAGCAACATTAAACACAAGAAGGGAGGATTTGTTCAGAAAACAGAATATGAGATATTCAAATGATTAAGTTTTGGACAGGAAAATGCAACCTTTCCCATCCCTCCACACTCTAGGGGACACGATGGCCTGTCTCAGCAAATACAGCAGTGAGTATTGTGGCAGGTAGGGGCAGAGGAGTTAGTGCCTAATGCTTAAATGTTATTGCTCTAATTCAATTCTTTGCCTATTGCAGGAACGGTCACATCAGAAGACGCTGATGAATTTATTCTTTATTGGAAGAGACAATTGAAAATGACCCATGAGAGTATCACACTACAGGCATCACTATGAGTGGGACATGACCTGATGGCACCTAATGACAAAAATGGGAATATATTGTTTACTGTGATAATTTTTAAAAATTTAAGCATTCACTGTATTTTTCAATCACACTTCATGGACTTGAAAGGAAGAAGTACAATTTGTTTGCCAAGGACATGATCTGGTACTTAGAAAATTGTAAGAATCCATTAGATAGAATTAATAAACATGTTTTGGGAAGTATCAAGGTAGAAGACAAATCAATCATATTTCTGTCAATAAGCACTGAAGAACCCAAAAATAAAATTAATTAAAGCATTTTAGTTAAAATAGATGAGAAAGTAAAATGCAAAGCAATAATTTAGCAAAACTGTCTACTTGACCACTTCACACTACAATACATGACTAGTGTTGTTTAGGTGTCAATCCTGAGCCTTGACTCGGAGGACATTACCTTCACTGGGAGAAGAAAAAGATTACATTCATGGTCTTTATGTATTTGAAATGGGCTCGGGGTGAGGTGTATTGGTATTGCCACGTTTATGGACAGAAGAACATGGCCCACACAGAGGAACTGATGAACCACATTTCTGTTCTTGTTAAGTGCCATCGAGTCAGTGCCAGACTCATTGAGATCCTCAACAACAGGTGAACCACTACCATCAGTGTTTCTCTGATATTCATAGGGTTTTCAATGGTGGATTGATTTTTGGGAATGGGTTCCAGGGTCATTCTCCCAAGCCTACAGCATCTGGTGTTCGCAGGTGGTTTCCCATTCACGTACTAACCAGGCCTGACCCTGCTTAGCACCCCATATCTGATTTGATCAGACACAGACTGCTATGGTTACAGGCAAACCATATCCTACAGGGTGAGATATCAGGCAGCAATTCCACCCACCTATTTCCTATCAGTCATCCTGTATTTAAAGCATTGCCATATATCATTCTACTAGATGGTTAACAGAGTGACTGGAGATCCAGGGTGCTGAAGAAAGGGAGGTTAATGATTCCAAAGCCTGTTCCTGTGGGATCT
>VMDO01027510.1:0-25167 GCA_007922755.1 Pedetes capensis
TGTACTAACTACTTGTTATCTTGCTTTACTTGATGGTGTGTGATTTTGCGTGTGTGTGTGTGTGTGTGTGTGTGAGAGAGAGAGAGAGAGAGAGAGAGAGAGGGCACAAGAGAGTGTGAGAAAGAGTGAGTGAGTGAGAACCAGTTGTGGGAATCTTGAAGGCAAGAGTCTGTCTTTTTTCCTCACCCACAGTATAGCAGTATAGCCCAGGTCAGGCTGGGGTCTTAATGGTAACTCATGAATATAACCTTATTATTTTAGACAGGGTGGTCAGGGAAGCCTTCTCTGAGTAGATGATGTGTACACAGAGGCGTAAATGAAGAGTGTAAATGAGCCACATGGCATAGCCTTCTGCAGTGTTTTACCTAATATCCTAATGTAAGAACAGCTGCCTTTGCAAAAAGGTCACTTTTCACCAGCTGTTATATGAAAGCTCAGAGCTTTTGAAATCTGGACTTGGTGGAGCTTCCTCAGAGGTCCCCTGTGACCACATGCCCGCTTCACCCAGAGAAGCTATGTTCTGTGTTGCTTTATGTGCTCATGCACTGGTAAACTATTATGCTTAAATGCAATATTCTGAGGCTAGACATACTTCCTTATTCTATCTCCCCATTCGCTCAGGCCTTCACTGTCTCTCCAGACTCTTCTTCCTCTGCCTCCAGCTTAACCTCCAAATCCACTTAGTACCTAGAGAGCCTGTCCTCAAGAAAATGTCTGACATTGTCCCTACCTTGCTAGAACTATACTTTCAATCTTTCGCCACAGCTGTTAGGGTAAAGGTCAAATTCATCAGTAGGAATTATGAAGCCTTTGTGGTCTGACCTGCCATTCTCTGGCTTAGACTTAAGTCACAAGCCATACTGACTGAGCTAAAGTTTTCCAAATGTGCCACATCATTTTGGGGGGGGGGGTCCTGCATATTTCCTGGCACTGTGCTCTCACATCACCCCTTGCAACCTTGCTCATTAAAGATCCCGCTCAAGTGTTATCTTCTCTCTGTTAAGCATTCCCCCATCCTAGCCCCAGCATTTTTATTCTCCCACTTCTTTGGCCATTGATATGCCTTACAAAACTTTTATTAGGACGCTTTTCTCACCTAATTATAATGTATGGGCTTCTTTATCTGCCTTCCCCTCTACACTGACCTCTGGAAGTTCAGGAGGCAGGTTTATTCACTTTATATCCCCAGAAAATTGCTTGAAACCTCATTGGTATGCAACAGTAACACCCAACAGTTATTTTCAAGTACTTATCATACAGAGAGCACTCTTCTGAATACTTTAAACAGATGAACACATTTAATTTTCAAAACAGCCACATGGGGTAGATACTATACCATGGGGTTGGGCCTGGTTAGTACCTGGATGGCAGACTGCTGGGTAACACCAGAAGCTGTAGGCTTGAGAGAAGGACCTGGAAACCCCCTCCAAAAAATCAATCTGTCATTGAAATCCCTATGAACAGCAGAGAAGCACTGATAATAGTGTTTCCTCTGTTGTACAGAGGGTCACTATGAGTCGGATACCGACTTGACGGTACCTAACAACAACAACAACAATTATCATATGAGAAATCTAAAACACAAAGAGGTTGTTACTCACCTGCTTTGAAAACCTGAGTATTATCATCTTCCAGTCAGTCAGTAAGCTTTTATTAAGGAAAAGTACTTTTTATGTACCTAGCACTATGTTAGGCACTGATCATACACCCCGCCCAACACACACACGGTGGGGTGAGAGACAGAGAGAGACAGAGACAGAGAGAGACAAAGAGAGAATGTCATACAGACAGATATTGGCATAGCTCATATCCTCAAGAAGGTTACAGACTATGACGGAAATAAGAAAGGTATAAAATATGAGACAGAAATCCATGACAAGGCCACTTAGTATAGGGAAAAAAAGATCTTGGGGAGAAGGACTGGGTAGCATTTGTGCCCCCATGTGAAAGATGGTAGTCATTAAACTCTCTGGCCGAGGGCTCTGTCAGACTTAGGTTCCAAAGCCAGCACTGCCACAGCTTAGCCATGAGCCCTTAGACAAATTATTCAACCCTTGTAATCTTCTATGAGAGGATATTTAGACCTACTCTCCAGGATGAATATAAGTATGAAACGAGAGATCATGTGTGAAGTATAAACTGTAGGATACAGACTTGAGGTACTAAGTCAACATTACTTGTAGCTTGATTTATTGTTATTGTTGCTTGAACTATCTTGCTACCATTTGTCTCTAATGTGGAACCTCTTATACCAGGCTATCGTTTGGCCACTGGGGTTGATGGATTTACTTCCAAATTATCTGTTTTTGTTGTTAGGTGATATCAAGTCAGGTCTAACTCATAGCAATGCTATGTACAACAGAATGAAACAGTCCTCCATTCTGTATCAGGCACACAATGTTTTTTAAGTTTAAGCCCATGGTTGTAGATATGTGTCAATCCATCTAGTTGAGGGTCTTCCTTTTGTTATTAACCTTCCACTCTTCCAAATATGATGTCCTTCTCTAGGGATTAGTCCCTCCTGACAACATGCCCAAAATATGTCAGATGCAGTCTGGCCATCCTGGCTTCCAAGGAGCATTCTGATTGCAGTTCTTCTAGGACAGATTTGTTGGTTCTTTTGGAAGTCCATGGTACATTCAATATTTGTCTCCAGCACCATAATTCAAAATAATTAATTCTCCTGTCTCACTTATTCAACTTTCAGCTTTCACAATCACATAAAGCAATTGAAAATACAATGGCATGAATCAGGTGCACTTTCATCTTCAATGTGACATCTTTACTTTTAAGCACTTTAAATAGGTCTTTTGCCATAGCTTTTCCCAATACAATGCATCCTTTGATTTCTTGACTGCTGCTTCTGTGGGTGTTGATTATAGAACTAAGTAGAGCAAAATCTTGGACTGCCTCAGTCTTTTCTCCATTTATCATGAAGTTGTGTACTGAACTAGTTGTAAAGATTTTTGTTTTCTTGATGTTGAGATGTAATCCATACCGAAGGCTGTGTTTGTTGATCTCCATCAGCAAATGTTTCAAAATCTCTTCACATTCAGCAAGAAGAATTGTGTCATCTGCATAACACAGGTTGGTAATGAGTCTTCCTCCAATCAGGAAGCTGTATTCTTCATAATGTCCAGCTTCTCAGATTTTTTGCTCAGTATACAGACTGAAGAGATATGGTGAGAGGAAACAGCCCTGATGCACACCTTTCTCGACTTTACACCAGGTAGCATTTCCTTGTTCTGTTCAGATGATTGCCTCCTGGTCCATGTACAGATTCCTCATGAGTACAATTAAGTGCTCTGGTATTCCCATTCTTTATAATGTTACCCATAATTTATTGTGATCCACATGGTCAAATGACTTTGCATAGTCAATAAAACATCTTTCTGGTATTCTCTGCTTTTGGCTAATATCCATATAACATCAGCAATGAGGTCTCTGGTTCCACATTCTTCAGAATCCAGCTTGATTTTCTGGCAGTTCCTTGTCTACATACTGCCATGGTCACTTTTGAATGGTCTTTAGAAAAATTGTACTTGTGTGTGGTATTAATGATATCATTCAATAATTTCCACATTCAGTTGTATCTCCTTTCTTGGATCTCTTCCAGTCAGTATGGCCTGGTAGCTGTTTTACAAATCTCTTGACACAAACCAGTTAGAATCTACAGTGCTGCATCTGTCTGTTGAAACATCTCTATTGGTATTTCATCAATTCTTGGAGCCTTGGAGTTTACCAATTCCTTCAAGGCAGCTTCCACTTTGTTCTTCAGTACCATTGGTTCCTGATCATATGCAACCTCTTAAAATGGTTGGTCATTGACCAATTTCCTTTTTTTTTGTATAAGGACTCTGATTCTTTCCATCTTCTTTTGATATTTCTTTTGTCATTTAATATTTTCCCTGTAGAATCCTTCACTATTGCCACTCGAGGCTTGAATTTTTCTTTATTTCTTTAAGATTGAGAAAAACAGAGTGCATTCTTCCCTTTTGGTTTCCTATCTCAAGCTCTTTGCACATGTCATTATAATATTTGATTTTTTTGAGCTTCCCTTTGAAATCTTTGGTTTAGTTCTTTAATTTTATCATGTTGTCCTTTTACATTAGCTACTTGATTTTCAAGGGCAAGTTTCAGAGGCTTTTTTGACATGTAATTTGGTCTTTTCTTTTCTCCCTGTCTTTTTAGGGGCTGGGATTTAGCTCAGTTGGTAGAGCACTGTGCTGCAGTCTCTGAGGTCCCGAGTTCAATTCCCAGCACTGCAAAAATGGGAGAAGGATTTGGCAATCCACTCCCAAGGCAATCCCGAAAACAATCAGCTATTGAAAACCCTATAATGGTTGCTATGAGTGGAACAACAACAACAACAACAACAACAACAACAAGTCTTTTTAATAACCTTTTGTTTTCCTCATAAATAATGTGTTGCCAGAACTTGTCTGGTATTTGATCATTAGTTTCTAATGCATCAAATCTGTTCTTGAGGTAGTGAGGTAGTCTCTGAATTCAGGTGGGATATACTCAAGGTCATACATTGTCTGTCATAAACTTGTTCTAATCTCTTTCAGTTTCAATTTGAACCTGCATATGATCAGTTGATGGTCTGATCCACAATGAGAACCTGATCTCATTCTGACTTTTGATATTTTGCTTTTCCATCATCTTTTTCCACAAATATAGTCAATTTGGTTCCTGTAGGTTCCATTCTGCTGAAATCCATGTATATAGTCAACATTTATGTTGGTGAAAAATGTATTTGCAATGAAAAGATCATTGGTCACCAAAATTCCATCATGTGATCTCCAGCATCATTTCTGTCACTGAGGCCATATTTTCCAACTACTGAACCTTCTTTTTTGTTTCCAATTTTTGCATTCCAGTCCTCAGTAATTATCAGTACATCCTAATTGCATGTTTGGTTTATTTCAGATTGCAGAAGCTCATAAAAATCTTCTCTAGTTTCATTTGTGGCCTTAGTGGTTGGTGCATAAGTTTGAATAATAATTATATTAACTGGTGTTTCTTGTGGGTGTATGTATCTTGTCCTACCAATGAGAGCATTGCACTTCAGGACAGATCTTGAGATATCTTTTTTGATGATGAATGCAACCTCATTTTCCTTTAATTTGTCATTTCTAGCATAGTGGACTACACGATTATCTGATTCAAAATGGGCCATGCCAGTCCATTTTACCTCACTGATATCTAGAATGTTGATGTTTATGCACTCCATTTCCACTTGGATAATTCTAATTTTCCTGATTTATACTACATACATTCCACATTCTAACTATTAATGGATGTTTACAGTTGTTTCTTTTCATTTTGAGTCATGCCACAACAGCAAAAGGAGATCCCAGAGACTTTACACCATTCCTGTCATCAAGGTTAACTCTACTTTGCAGAGGCAATTCTTCCCCCATCGTTTGTTTCTTCAATGATTTCCCACCTTGAGAGCTCATCTTCTAGCACTATATTTGGCAGTGCTTCTCTGCTATTCATAGAGTTTTCAACATCTATTTGTTTCAGGAGTAGGTTAACCATGCCCTTCTTCCCAGTCTGTCTTAGTGTGGAAACTCAGCTGAAACCTGTCCACTATGGGTCACCCTGCTGGTATCTGTAATACTGGTGGCATATCTTTCAGCATCACAGCAATCCACAATATGGCAAACTGACAGACATTTTGGTGTCTGAATTGTCTCGGTATAGTAAAGTAGGTGAAAATTTATTCTCCTATACATCCTTTATTCTCTCCTTATCCTTAAAAAGGCCCAAATTATATCAAAAGGACCCTTTTGTTGCCAGGCATTTGGTCTTAGTCACTGAAATTAGACTTGATTTATTTCCTAACCTCATGATTCCTCCTCACTGTGTCTATGTTTCTCCATCCATAACATGAGGATGTCTTCCTCAAATATTTCTTAGAGAACTTTCAGTAATAAAATCCTAGTATTTTTAACTCACACTAGGAGCTGTTTAAACTTCTTCTAGCTCCCTTATATAAAGAACTATTTTCTTCAAAGAGTTTTCTAAAGTCAGGATAGGAAGAAAAGACCAATAATATCAACTGGTAGACTTATCTGACTTGGAACAGAGTTATCCTAAGGACTGAATTTATGCCCAAGAGTGGAACACAGTCAGTGCAGTAAAATTTGATATTCCTAACATAGCCTTTTCAGGTAGTTGGATAAATACATATCCTTCCTCTTTCCATTGTTCTCTGGTCCAAGCAAGGAGAAGATGCCTTCCAGGTGATCATAGCCTTGAAAGTTGGAGGAGTTAGCCTTGGTCAAAAAAGACTGGGGATTTCAGGCAAGTAGAGTAGAAGCAGTTTCAATCGGAAAAGCTCTGAATCCTGTGTCACAGTCTCTCTGACCATGTGTCATCAGAAACTCTCTCATGGCTGGACAATACTTCCCTCCTTCATACTCAGCTCTTTGCTCCTGGCTACCATAGCATTTGTGTGCATATGCATACATGAGAGAGAGAGAGAGAGAGAGAGAGAGAGAGAGAGAGAGGAAGAGAGAGATGGAGAGATAGAAAACATGTGTATGCATTCACTCATGCAAGATACAGGGGTGTCAGAATGAGGCTACAGTGGTCGATTTGGATTTCATCAGTGGAACTTTGTGTTTGCCCCCTTTCTCTGCTTTTACAAATTTCTTTGTGATTGGACATCCATAGCCAAGTGGTACTGAGGTCAGTGCTGGCACTGAAGTTACCTTCTACATATCCTTGACAGGCTATAAGTATGGGTAGTAGTGACAAGGCCCTCCTGCCTAGTGTATTTAGCCTCTGACTTGAGTTTGGAGTAGTTCAGTCACTCTGAGGGAACAGTTTATTTCCCTCTCACACTCTGGTCTTGGGCATTGGGCCCAGGGCTCCTCTTCTCCTCCAAGCTTAACTTTCTGGAATGAATCAAGCTTAGGAGCTGACTGGGAGGAAAGCAAATAAGGCCTCTAAACCAGCTGGTTAAGTCATCAGGTATTTGGTTTGTCTAACTACAGAATTTTCTTGCCTTTGCTCTTGAAATGTAATAAATGCCCTTGGCTATCCATGAATTCATCTCAATTAGCCCCACATCTCTGAGTGACCCCCCACATGTCTGTCAAATTGTTGTGCTATGGAGGCTTTTATGTTGCTCTGATGCTGAAAGCTATGACATCAGTATCTCAGATACTAGTGGGACCATCCATGGTGGACAGGTTTCAGGTGAGCCTTCAGACTAAAAAAGACTATGGAGGAGGACCTGGAAGCCCACTTCTGAAACAAGCCATTGAAACCCCTATGAATAGCAGAAACACTGTCAGAAATAATGCCATAAAATGAGCCCCTCAGGCTGGAAGACCTTGAAAATACAGCTGGGAAAGAGTTGCCTCCTCAAAGCAGAGTTGACCTTCATGATGGGAATCAAGTAAAGCCTCTGGGACCTCCATTTGCTGATGTGGCATGACTCAAAATGAGAAGAAATGTGGTGACTACAACAGTGGGCTCAAACATCAAAAAAGATCTTGTGCATGGCACAGTGTTATACACAGGGTTGCTATGAGTTGGGCCCAAGTTGATGGCACCCCACAACAGCAACTCTATGTGACAAACTCCCACCGACTGCAGTCCAGTTCTGGAGAAAAATTGGCCTGGAAAGATTAAAGAGTGCTTTTCAGGAGTCACTGTGTGAGTAGGGACTTCTGAGGAAAGACTACTCTTCTAAGCACACATACAAGCCAAGCTCTCTAATTGGGTATATTATAATAAAATTCATCATGGGCCTGAGTATGATTACTCTTAGTTTATAGATGAGGAAAGCAGGGCTTAGAAATTTTAGATAAGTTGCTTGGGGTCACCTATCAAAAGTGGTCAAGCTTAGATACAAACTGAGAGCTGTCTGATGCCTAGGCCCACATGTTGTCCACATTATGAAGTCAGCTTACAAAACCAAAATAAAAACAAAATTTTATTTTAAACTTAAAAAATCGTGGATTCTGCCAGTACAATTCAGCATATTTTAGCACAGTGCACTGTTGTGCTTGGGAAGGGTTCCAGTGAGATCCAGGAGTAGCCTGAAGAGGTAGACTCAAGGGACGAGCATCTATTTTTCTACTCTGGTGTATCTCAAGTCAGCACCTTCAAGAATCAGAGGAGGGGAGCTCTGCCTCTAGTATGCTGAGTCCCTCCCAAGACCCAAATCCCTCTCTCCTATGATCTTTCTTCTTTTCCTTTCCTCACATTCTCAGGAAAAAGGTAACTAGTAGTCTTTAACATTCTAGAAGAGATTTAACTCCAACATAGACCCACCAAGACCTTCTCTTTTTCAATCTTGGGAAACAGTCCTAGAAAGATAACTCTTTTTTGAGGACATTTATGTTCAGCTAGAATCAGTACTGATAAAACAAAACAAGACACCAGGTCTGGGGAGAGATCTCCAGTAGAAAGCTCTTTCTCCTGAGGTGTTTTTGAGCCTTTATTTGATGGGGGAGAGAGAGGTCATAGGGAGAGAATTCCAGACAACATGAGTGGGTGAGCACTTCATTAAACCTGGTGATGCTACAATTTTATGCTTCACAGAAACTGGAAATAGAAGACAGATTTGTTTTGTTTTGTTTTGTTTTGCAGTACTAGGGGTTGAACCCAGGGCCTCGCACCTGCATGCTTTGCAAGTATTGGACCACTGAGCTGCGCCCCCAGCCCATTTTTTTTTTTTTTTACATTTTGAGACAGGGTCTTGCAAAGTTATGCAGACTGCATCTGGTCTTGAACTTGCTATCCTCCAGCCTCCACCTCCCAAGCCGCTGGGATTACAGGCGTGCACCACCGCGCCCGGCAAGACAGAATATTTTTTTTAAGAATTGGCTTATTTGGGTACCAGACATCCTGGTAGCAGGAAAGGGCCTGCCATATGTAGATGTGGGAGAGATATCAGGGGCCTTCCATCTAGAAATCAGACTTCCAAATTCTCACTGCTCAGGTGACTAAAGAACATTATGATCTTTTTGCCACATGAACTCCTTTTCGCCTCATTAGCTCAGGTCCCTTTCCAGAAGGTTATGCGGTTTCTTAGCCCACTCCAGGAACTAGTAATTTTTATGTGTCTTCCTTGTTAGGCTATTCACATTCCTATCACCACCCCCATTTCCAACTCTCATTAGGGAGTAAGAGCCTTTATTTGTATCTTTGCCCAACGTCATTCCTTTCCAAGTTTGCTGAAATCCTTCATGACACTGGGACCCAGCAGGGATGTTATGGGGAAATGAAATGTCAAAAACTTAGTACCAGCTCTTTTTTACATTGGGAAGATGGTCACAACTAAATTGTGGAACATAGGCTGATAAATAGGTACTCATCCCACCCCAACTGTATTCTCAGAGACCTCCAACCTACCTAGAGTTGTTGTTGTTGTTGTTAGGTGCGATTGAGGTGGGTTCAGCTCATAATGACCCTATGTACAATAGAACAAAACACTACCTGACACGGTGCCATGTCTGGTGCCATGTCTGCCACTATGTCAGTGCTTCTCGGTTATTCATAAGGTTTTCAATAGTTGATTGTCTTGGGAGTGGGCTTCCAGGTCCTTCTCCCATTTTTGCAGTGCTGAGGATTGAGCCCAGGGCCTCAGAGCATGCAGAACAAGTACTCTACCAACTGAGCTAAATCCTTGCCTCCTACCTAGAATTATGTTAGGTGCCATAGAGTTGTATCCAACTCATAGTGACCCTCATAAGGTCTTCAATGGCAGATTGTTTCAGGATTGCCTTGGGAGTGGGTTGCCACATCCTTCTCCCATTTTTGTGGTGCTGGGAATCGAACTCGCGACCTCAGAGACTGCAGAGCGGTGCTCTACCAACTGAGCTAAATCCCAGCCCCCCCTACCTAGAATGTTGTTGTTGTTGTTAGGTGCCGTGGAGTCGGTATCCGACTCATAGCGACCCTCACAGGGTTTTCAATGGCTGACTGTTTCGGGATTGGCTTGGGAGTGGATTGCCAGGTCCTTCTCCCATTTTTTCGGTGCTGGGAATTGAACTCGGGACCTCAGAGACTGCAGCGCAGCGCTCTACCAACTGAGCTAAATCCCAGCCCCCCTACCTAGAATAGCAATCCCCAATTAGATCTCTTTGGCAAAAGCTGCCTGCTTGCCAATTCCTACTCAAGGCTCTTTCCGAGAACCTTTTATACAGTATTTTTGTGTGTTTTGAGCACCCTCTAGAGACCACATTTCACCAATGCAGCCTGAGCCAGGATAGGGCTTTATGACAGTTTTCAAAATTGGCATGCCTTTCACCAGGTATTTTAACTACCCTCTTCCCCAGTCTCAAAGTAGAAGATACAGTATTTCAAGATAAATGAAAGCTAGAACTTGAAAAGACCTTATAGATCACCCAGTACTTCTCTATTTTGCAGATAAGCCCACACAGATAGTGACTGCATCCAGCCACATCAATTCTAAGCAAGTATGCTTTTTCAATGTAGCCTGTTGTCTAAGCAGTGGAAAGAGTAAACAGCATAGAAAACAAAAACAATGGTTTTATTAGTAAAAGTATAAATCATAGCTCACATGTGAGAGTGCTTCCCGTGTGCTGGGTACTGTTCTCTAGATGTAGCATCTTTTTAAATTCTCACAGTAATCCTCTGAGTTAAGTACCACTATCCTCATTTTGCAGATAAGGGAACTGAAGCAGACAGGTAAAGTGACTTACTCATGTTTGCATGCTAACAAGTGGCAGAGTCATATTGAGACCCAAGCAGTCTGATTCCTGAGTTCAGTTGACTCCTGTATATAGAACATGCTGGGCTATTGCATAAAATTTCCCTCTGAGTCACACGAAGGACCTAATTTTTTATTCTGTGTTTTCCATGTTAGCTGCTGTATTTGTATAATTGGTTTCATTTGAAATTCAAGTTTAAGATTTCAACCTATCTTCCATGGATTCCATTCCTCTATTAGTCTACTGAACTCTAAATTGTTTGACCAGCTAAATCCACCAAACTGTAGTATCTTCTGATTAAAATTTTTCATATAGTTCAAAAAGATTTTCTAAAATCCATTTGAAAATAAGTAGCAGATATCATGATACTTTGCCCCTAAATACTTTAGCAGGCAACTTTCCTTTGTAGTTGACTTGCTTCTTGATGAAACTATGTTCAAGCTTGTCAGAGTCAACTCAGTTAACTTCCTTGAGCTTTGGTTGTCGTCCTTCTAGGTTTACCTTTTAGATGATTTTCTGCCCTGTAAGCATCAAAATAAGAGCTACTTCCTTCTGTCACTGGAGGACTTCACTGAGAACCTAAAGAGATAAAAAAAAAGACCTTTTAAAGGGCAGGACCTTACATGTCTGTCAGCTTGTTGTGTAGTGACGGCTTTCGTGTTGCTGTGATGTTGAAAGCTATGCCACTGGTATTTCAGATACCAGCAGGGCCACCCATGGTGGACAAGTTTCAGCTGAACTTTGAGACTAATACAGACTGAGGAGAAGGACCCAGAAGCCCATTCCCAAAATAATTAGCCATTGAAATCCCTATGTATAGCAGAGAAGCACTGTCAAATATCGTGCCAGAAAATGAGCCCCCAAGGCTAGAAGACATTCAAGAAACGACTGGGAAAGAGTTGCCTCCTCAAAATAGAGTCTACCTTAATGATGGGAATGGAACAAAGCCCTTAGGACCTCCATTTGCTGATGTGACATGACTCCAAATGAGAAGAAACATAGTGGCTACAACAATGTGTCCAAACATAGAAAGATCATGTGTATGGCATAGCATTTGGTAGTATTTCATTCTGTTGTATATGTTGTTGTTAGGTGCTGTAAAATTGGTATCCAACTCATAGTGACCCTATGTACAATAGACAAAGCACATTATTAGTGCTTTTCTGCTATTCATAGGGTTTTCAATGGCTGATGGTTTTTTGGGAGTGAGTTGCCAGGTCCTTCTTCCAAGCCCACAGCGCCTGGTGTTTCCAGACTGTCTCCTATCCAAGTACTAACCAGGCCTGACTCTGTTTGGATTCCGAGATCTGATAGGATCAGATGCCACAGTGGCATGACTGCAGGCCTCTGTTTTATATAGGGTTATTATAAGTTGGTTCTGATCCTATGGCACTTAACACTAACAAAAGACAGGAGGGTCAAGCAGGGCTTCAAAAAATGACTAGGCTTGAATAAACACAAGGCAGCTGGGATGGCATCTCAAGAGAGGAAAACAATGTGATGAAATATGTGATGGAAGGAATGAACATAGAACTGAGAGTGCTCAATCTTGCCAAAGAAGAAATGCTTACTGGGAAAAGTGGGAGAGAAATGACAAGGGTAATAAAGAGCCATTTTATATAGAAGCTGGAATGCTAGACTGAGGAACTAGGATGTATAAGGGTAATTAAAACAGATTCTGCCAGCAACTCTGAAGCAAAGCACTATCAGGTTCCTGCCAACAAATATTAGGATGCCATGAAGGGGTTCTTTCTTGTCCCTTGGGACCTATATAATCTTATTCCTGGCACAGAGTAGACACTCCATAATAATAAATGCAAATTCCCTCCCCCACCTTGTCATGAAGACAGGGCAAGATTGGCTTTCTCCTAACATCACAGAGCAATTCTCATGAAAATGCCAATTACACAGAGGTGTAGAAGCAATTCCCAAGGCATTCTCCCACATTTTATTTCCTTGGAGAAATAGTTTCAGTCTTCTGCATATAGTTGTCCAGTTTTCCAACACTGTCTTTTGAAGAGACTGTCTTTACGGGGGACACCTTTGTCAAGAACCAGTTGGCTATCGATGCACAGGTTTATTTCTGGATCCTCTAATCTATTTCACTGGTCTATATGTTTTTATGCCAAAGTAATACTGTTTTTGTTACTATGGCTCTGTTGGTTGTTGTTAGGTGCAGTAGATTCAGGTCTGACTCATAGTGACCCTATATACAACAGAATGAAACACTCCCCAGCACTGTGCCATGCCTGGCAGTATGTCAATACTTCTTTGTAATTTATAGGATTTTCAATGGCAGATTGTTTTGGGCTTGTTTCAGGAGTGGGTGGCCATGTCCTTCTCCCACTTTTTCCCTCTGGGTATTGAACCCAGGACCTCAGAGAGCGCATTACATCACCTGACCAACTGAGCTAAAATCCGATGTTTTGATGCTTACAACATTGCTATTTTTGCACAGGGTTATTTTAACTTCTGAGGTCTTTTGTTCTTCTATATTAATTTTAGGATTTTTTTATAGTTCTGTGAGTAATGCTATTTGTATTTTGATGGGGATTGCATTGAATCTGTAAATTGCTGTTGGTAATATGGCCATTTCAACACTATGAATTCTCTTTATCTATGAACATGAGAACTCTTTCCATCTTCTAGAGCCTTCTTTGATTTCTTTTTCATTGCTTTATAATTTTCATTGTACAGATCTTTCATTTCCTTGGTTAGGTTTATGCTTAGGGTTTTTTGTTTTCTTTTGTTTTGCTTTGCTTTGTTTGTTTTGTTTCTGAGGCTATTGTGATTGAGATTATTTTCCTGATTTCTTTTTCAGCAAGTCCCTAGTTGGGGTATAGAAAAGCTACTGACTTTTGTACATTGATTTTGTCACCTGTCCCTTTGCTGAATTTATCAGTTCTAAGAGTCTTCTGGTAGAGTTTGGGGGTTTTCTTTTTTCTTTCTTTTTTTTTTTGTGTGTTACTGGGGGTTGAACTCAGCGCCTCGAGCCTGCATGCTTTGCAAATGCTGTACCACTGAGCTGCACCCCAAACCCACTTTTTACCTTTTTGAAATAGGGTCTCACTAAATTATGCAGACTACCTCTGGTCTTGAACTTGGGATCCTCCTGCCTCTGCCTCCCGAATTGCTGGGATTACAGGCATGCACCACTGCATCCAGCTGAGTTTGGGGGTTTTCTAAGTATAGAAACAGGGATAATTTAACTTCTTCCTTTCCTATTCATATCCCTTTTATTTCTTTCTCTTGCCTTATTGCTCTTGTTGTAGTTTAAACTATTATATTGAATAATGTGGTGAGAGTGTGTACCTTTGTCTTATTCCTGATTTTAGAGGAAATGCTTTCAGTTTTTCCCCATTTAGTGTGATATTGGCGATGAGTTTATTATACCTAGCCTTTATTGAGGCATGATCTCATTATTCCTAGTTTATTCAGAATTTTTATCATGATGGGATGTTGAATTTTATCAGTCTTTTTCTGCATCTACTGAGATGATCATATGGTTTTTATCTGTGATTCCATTTGTGTGCTGTGTAACATTTACTGATTTGTGTATGTTGAATCACACTGGCATCCCTGGAATTAAATCAACTTGATCATAGTGTATGATCTTTTTAATGTACTGTTGAATTGGGCTTGTAAATATTTTGTTGAGGATTTTAGTGTCTATGTTCATCAAGTATATTGGTCTTAGTTTTCTTTTTCTTTTTATTTGTTGATATTGTTGCCATGTCCTTATCAGGTATTGGTATCAGGGTGATACTGGCTTCATAGAAAGAGTTTGGAAGTGTTCATTCCCTTTCTATTTTATGGAATAGTCTGAATAGCTTTGAGGTTTGTTCTAGTCTGGTAGGACTCAGCTGACATTGCTTTGAAACCCTGTAACTGAGGTCATTAAAGCAAACTTTGCTTTTGCAACCACACTCATTTTTGCTTCAGTTTTATTTAATCCATATTTTTTTCATATCTCCAGAACAAAAGATGTAGGGTCTCCATGCGGAATATTCCTCTGGCATATTGTTTTGCCTGTTGTACATAGGGATTTGAATTGTGTCTCCTGAATTCAGTACCATTTTCTCAGTATCATGTTTTACAATGAAGAAAGTAAAGCCTGGAAATATCAAAGGGTTATGAAGATTGCCTGATTCCAGGGCCAATGTACTAAGTCTCTGTTTATTGATCAAACAGTAATAATAAAATAACAACAGTAACTTGCATAACTGGTCTATATACCAGGTGCTGTTCCAAGTACTTACTACATATTAACACATTTAATTCTCATAACAACCTCTGGAGGTAAGTAGTAAAATTTTTATAGTTAAGGAAACTAAAGTGCAGAAAACTTAAATACTTTTTAAAGGTATTGAATTAAATTATCAGAATGTTTTACTTAATGAATCTGGATAAAAATCTTGCATGCTGTGGTGGACAGAGATAGCAATTTGCAGTGGGATGGCTATGGGCTAGTTAACCCCAGTTCTTCCACTATCATGCCATGAACTTGTTGTTAGGTGCTGTCAAGTTGGTGTTTGACTCATAGTGACCCTATTGTACAACAGGCAAAACATTATTGTCAGTGCTTCTCTGCTATTCATAGAGTTTTCAATGGTGGATTGATTTTTGTAAGTTGGCTGCCGGGTTCTTCTCTGAAGCCTACAGTATCTGGTGTTCCCAGGGTGGTCTCCCATCCAAGTAATAACCAGGCCTGACCCTGCTTAGCTTCTGAGATCTGATTGGATCAGATGCCACAGTGCTATGGCTGCAGCTGACCATGAACTTAGGCAAGCCATTTAACTTTTCTGAGCCTTCGTAAAAATGAGGATGATCACAGAACTGACACATGGATCAAGTAAAGTGACATGGAGGAAACCTAGCACATAGTTAAGCACTCAGCTGGTGTGTGTTCTTTTTTCTTTCCATTGTAAAAAAAAAAGTTTTTCTGTACAGAACTAAGTCTTTGTCTAGAAATCTCTTAATTGACTTCCACCTTGCCCACCAACTAGCACATGTCTAATTTTGAGATCTTTACACCATTGGTCTGAGTTGCATTTTGGTTTGTTCTCATTGGCATTTCTCTTGATAAGATGTCTCTGTCAGCAGTATATTCTGGAACATCTCATAGTCATTTTTTCCCCTCGTTCTATACACCTGTTGGTTTAGGAAATCTAGTCTTCCTTTTCAGAAGATCTGGGCCCAAATCCCAATTCTTTATATGACCTTCAGACTATCCCTTCACCTTTATGGGCCTCAAAGCTCATCTGAAAAATGAGTGAGGCTGGACTGGACCATTTCTAAGGACTTTTCAGTACTCAACGTTGGATTTCTTCTGGGATATGTCAGGGTTGAGGTCACTGTGTTCACAGTTATTGGTTAGCTTTGGGTGGAGAGATGGGAGGTATCCCTGCTCTTAGTTTGGAGAGCCTTTTGTAAGTATGTGTTGATTATTTATAAGCCCAATGTTCAGTGGAAAACATTTCAAAATGTCTCCAGTCCTATGCAGGACCATGTATCAATTTTGTTCATTAGTGTTGCCTTCAACTTTCTAGTAAATATTATTTGTTTGCTTGGGGTAGTTCTGTGTTTCTTTTTTTCATAATTAACAACTCAGAATGAAAAGGTATCATTTAACTGAACAATCAGGTTAGCATTTCTCAAAACATCCAGGGAATTTCAGAAAATACTTGGACAGCAAATTTGTACATGCTAAATTTGAATGGTGATAGGCACAATTGCTTTAAGTTATTTGGTATTTACTGAATTAAGTCTTCAGTCTCACCTATATTATATTCTGCTCTAGGCTCTACAATTAGCTGCATGATCTTGTTTAGTCCCTTTGTCTCTCTAGGTCTCAGTTCCTCCTTTGTATAATGGAATTGACAGAAAGCTCTGGTGGTAGGATTCTATTGGTGATGATGATGATGACGATGATGACGCTGATGATGACGATGATGATGGTGATGATGATGATGACGATGATGATGATAACCTACATTTATCTGGCATTAGTACATGCCAGGAACTCCTTGAATTATCTCAGTTTGAAGGGGGGATGGAGACAACAGAAAGGATAAGATTAAGGATGGATTTATGCCAAAATAGTTTAGTGATATTGTAAGTACTGTGACCACAGTTTCACATAGATTTTTCATTTGATTCTGTTTAATATAAGTTAGTTCTATATAACAGAAACTGTGTGAAAGTTTGGAGTTTTTCAAGTCACTAACCTTGAAAGAGAGCAAAGTGGGTCAAGGCAAAAATGGATCCTGGTCACAGAACTAGCCTGCTTTTTATTGAACTCTGTGTGTGTGTGTGTGTGTGTGTGTGTGTGTGCGCATGCACATGCACATTTTAGTGGTTCAAAGTTACTTAGTATCTATTTCCTCATATAATGTGCACATAACCCTAAGAGTGTCATGGCAGGAAATATAAAGTCTGCTTTTCAGAAGAAAGTGCTAAACCCTAGAATGAAGAAGTCCTCAGTAAAGGCCTCTATAGGAAAGGCAGCCCATTTAAAAGCAGAGAGTCTAGACACAGACTTGTTTATGTGTACAAAATTTTTCAGGGTTTGCTTTTTTATTATTGTATGTTGATTATACAAAGTAATGAGTTTCATTGTGACATTTCCATACATGCATATAATATACTTTGATTGTATTTATCTTCTGTATTATGCTTTCTCATCCTTTCTCCCCCCTTTCCCTTTCTCCATCTCCAATAGTCCCTGTTTTATTTTCTTGTCCTTTCCATCCCCTATAGTTCTACATATGAGAGAAAACGTGTGATATTTATCTTTCTGAGTCTGGCTTATTTTGCTTAAGAGTCACTAGAAAGTCCTGGTCTTCTGAGGGTTGGTTTAATTTCTTTTATTTATTTTTAATTGACAAATGAAATCATATATATTTATTTTGTACATTGTTTTGAAATGTGTATACATTGTGGAATGGCTAAAAATGAGCTAATTAACATATTCTTTATCTCACAAACTTACTTTTTGTGGTGATAACATTTAAAATCTACTCTTTTGGCAATTTTTCAAGAATGTAATAAACTATTACCTGCTGTTGTTAGTTGCCTTCGAGTTGTGTCTGACTCATAGTGACCCTCATAGGGATTTCTATGGCTGATTGTTTTGGGATTATCTCTAGAGTGGATGCCACATCCTTCTCCCCTTTTTGTGGTGCTGGGAATTGAACCCAAGACCTCAGAGACTGCATAGCGCTGCTCTACCAGCTGAGCTAAATCCCTGCCACACTATTAGAATCATCTATTATAGTCATCTATTGTATAGTAGATCTCTTGAACTTATTTTGCCTAACTGAAACTTTGTATCCTTTCACCAACATCTTCCTACACAATCCCCTAACCACTCCAGTCCCTGGTAATCACCGTTCTACTGCCTACTTCTGCAAGATCAACATTTTAAAGTTCCACGAATGAGTGAAATAATATGGAATTTTTTGACAAATTGGTGAGCATAGACAGCCACTGATTTAGGCAAAAACAAAACAAAACAAAACAAAAAACCTAGGACTCTCATGAGGTTTTCATAATGACTTGGGGAAAGTCTGTTCCCTAGAGTAAAGCAATAGACAATAACTGAGTGTGTCCCAGAGGTCACACACTGTGCTAGGTATATTTAACTTAATTCTTTTTCCAAACAATCTTTTAGCTGGAGTTTATTAGCCTTATTCCAGTGATAAGTAAACTGAGGTTCAGAGAAGCTTTGTGGTTTGTCCAACGTCACCATGCTAGTAAGTGACAAAAGTGAGATTTGAGTGTAAGTTAGTCTATTTCTCACCCTTGAACAACAGACTCATAGGAAAAAGTAGACAGCCTCTCAGGGAGAGGCCTTTGAAGAACAAAGAATGTGTAAGTTGGAGGAAACTACTTCATTTTTTCCTTGACAATTGCACCTAATATATTTGTGTACTGTTGAAGAGGTCCTGATCTAGAGGTTTTCCAGTGCAATAAAGTAATGTCTTCATGAAGCTGAGTTCATTGACATCTTCAACTACAGACTGAAACTGATTTACCCAGAGAGCTACCAGTGTGTAGATTTGGAAGACAGAGAGGCCAGGTAGCATGGG
Organism: Pedetes capensis; assembly: GCA_007922755.1. Taxonomy (NCBI): domain Eukaryota; kingdom Metazoa; phylum Chordata; class Mammalia; order Rodentia; family Pedetidae; genus Pedetes; species Pedetes capensis. The sequence goes on from VMDO01027510.1 coordinate 18,794, forward strand.
GGAAAGCAATTATGTTGGCACCACTCATGTGTGTGATTTCAGATATTCAACCTTCTACCCACTTAAAGTGTCCAAAGCCTGAAATCCCTCCATTAAAGTTGTATCCTTCTAACTTAAGGCTTTCCCTATCAAAATATATCTTCCAAGGAAAAAAGTTAATAGCATAAATTAAACATATCTCAAAGTGTGCATTTGGGTATATGGGCTGGAGATAATGTTAGGTGTTGTATTTGTGATGCATTGTAATGCAAAAGTGTCAGCTTTGCATCACTACAACAAAATACCTGAAGCAGCTTTATAAAGAGGAAAAGTTTATTTAGACCAGAGTTTTGGAGGTTCAAGGGTATGGTGCCTACATCAACTCAGTTCTGATGAGGACCTCATGGAAAATGGTGGATGGCAATGATGGGAATGTGTGTCAGGGCAAATGACGACACCTCAAATTGGGAAGTAAAAATAACTGAGTAGGGCCAACTCAGTCTTTTGTAACAACTCTTGAAGGACAACTACCTTCTGAGGGCATGGGGCTTCTGGTGACCTAAGCACTGTCCACTAGTTTCCACCTCCCAATAATGCCACCCTGCTATCCAGTCTTTAATCACAATAAACCCTTGGGGGGAAACTCAAATTATATCCAAACCATAGGAGATGTTAATAGTTAGAAGGAAGAGCCTGGTGCGATGGTGTGTGCCTGTAATCCCAGCACTCTAGAGGCTGAAGCAGGAGGATCAATGTGAATTTGAGGCTAGCCTTGTCTGCATTGTGAGTTCTAGGCCAACCTTGGCTCTACAGTGAAACCTTGTCTCAAAACAAAACAAAACAAAACAAATCCAACAGAAAGCAAAAAATACCTGAAGTGTTCTTTGACCAAATAAATTTGGCCCATAAAATATATTTATATATCCTTCTTGAAATCCAGTGTCTATTAGGTCACTAAAATCTATGAGAGGTCCTACAGCAGGGAAAGGGTTCACCTTCATTTAACTAAGGAATTGCTAAACTTCTTTCACCACATGACTTCTTTGTTTTCAACATAATAGCATCTGTTGAAGAGTTGTTATCCAGAATGGACTTTGGGCAATGTAGCTTTTCTCAATATTTTGTACTTAAGTTGAAGAAACATTTGCTAAGAAATTGGGAAGGAAATGTATAATACAGCAAGGTAGAATGAGGGCTTCTGCTATTTATCATTCTGTATAGAGTGGATTTTGATGAAAGGGAGTTATCCTTCTCATGATTCCCAAATTTGTGCATATATTTATCTCTACTATATAGCCCTTTACCACTTCCTCCTTTCTTCGCCTCTCTTGCTACTCCCAGGAGTTCCAAATGAGAAAACAGAAATCTTTGATATACAAACTTCAACTGGGAATTTATGGAATCTACTCCAAGAATTTTCACTTTTTCTCTGGACTTGGCATTTCTTTTTAAGTCAAGGAAGGAAACTTTAGCAGTAAAGGAGATAATTATTTGGATAAATAGATGAGCGCCTGGTGGCTGCTGGGTGAATCATGTGTCATGTGATAACTTCAGGAATAACAGGCAGGACCAAGAGACAGAGAAAGAGAGAGGGGGAAGGGATGGAGAGAGAGAGAGAGACAGAGACAGAGAGAGGAGAAGAAAAGGAGGAAAAGAAGGAAAAGAAGAAGAAGGAGGAGGCGGAGTTGGAGGAGGAGGAGGAAGAGGAGGAGAGATGGGGAGACTGTTGGGTCCCTGTTCGGGCACCAACTATGTTGGGCCCCACATTCGGGCACCAAATCTATGTGGGGCACGCGCCTCCCGGTCCGGCCTGGAGGTTTGGACGGGCTGCGCCGCCGCGCACACAGACACTAAACACAATTCACTCGGGGACCCTCAGGTGAGGGGCACAGACTCCTGAGGCCCTCGGGACCCTGCGGAGATGGGAGAAAGGAAAAGCCTCAGGCACTTTTGCCTTCCAGGGGCGAACACCTGTGTTGGTGGTCTCGGTGGTCAGGAGGAGACAGCTGTTGCTTCATCGTTGGTCAGACAGAGAGCAGGTTCTTTTCCTTGTCAAGATTGCGACGGGAGAGCGTTTTTTCCTCATCAAAGGTCTGGGGGAGAGCAGCCAAAGGGAGAGCAGCGGGAGAGGCGCTCCCTCATCTGTGGTCCGGGCAGGAACAGGCAAGAAGGCGCAGAAAGGGATGCCAAAAGGGCCGTGCCAAAAAAGGTCGAGCTGCTGCAGCGCAGCTCTTTATATAGTTCGCCCATGGAATGGCCTGAGCCAATCAGCTTTCAGTCCAGTTGTCCACTCAGGAAGGGTTTTGTACAAACATGCAACCAAATTTCTTTCATTTTCCCTAGATTTCTAACTTACAAACCAGATATTCAAACGCCATTTTCCCAGTTTGGGAGTTTTTGCCAATTTCTTCCCAATTCTTCCCTATAGGGAGACAAGGCGGGGAGGACAGAGAAACAGCTCTCAGTGGTTGTCTTGCTGCCAGGCACCTTAGCAGAGTACTTCGAAGGCCTGCTGTCCTGGCTACCTCCTGCTGCCAATTTTGTAGGCTAAGACATATGTGAAGGCCCAGTGTGATGTGGACTACCAGAGAGACATGGGGAGACAGGGACACTTGGCCATCAGCTGGCTCTGTTCCCTTGGGCCTCAGTTTTCTCACCTGAAGTTTGGAGTAAATGCCCTCTGAGGAATTATTTGGGTCAAGGACTTAGCCTGTGAATGTAAATAGCTATCAGTATTGTGATTCTTATTTACCTGGTCCCTTTAGCTTATAAAGTTTCCCTAGCAACTTTTGAGGTTGTGAAAAACATACAGTATTCTTATTTATTGTTGTGTTACAAAATATCTTGAAAGTTAATAGTTTCAAAACAATGGTAAATAATTATCTCACACGTTTCTGTGAGTCAGGAATTCAAGAGTGACTTAGGTTGGTGGTTCTGTTTCTAGGTCTGTCAGGAGGTTTTGCAGTCAAAATGTTAATTAGAACTGCAGTTATCTGAACCCTTGACTAGGATTGTAAGGTCTGATTCCAACATGACCATATTAATGTTGATAAGAATCTTCAGTTCTTTACCATGGGGGCTACTATGTAGAGTCACTTCAGTGTCCTAATGAATGGCACAGAGCAAGTGATCTAAGTGACAGTGTTCACCAAAAAGCAATGTCTTATGAGCAAGCCTTAGAAATCACACGTCATCATTTCCACAATATTTCATTTGTTATACAAGTCAACCCTTTCTAGGGAGGGGACTACACAAAGATGTCAATATCAGGAAGCAAGAATTTTGCAGGAGGCTGTCTTGGACTCTCCCAACCACATATATCTTATTGGGCTCAAGAATATTTCTGTCTTCCTAGTATTTGTCTTTCTGTTCTTTAATCTAGGATCACAGTGCATAGTTGTGCAAGCTGAACACTCAACTAGGGCTCTTGACCAAGTGGAGAAGAAGGCACTAAAATAGAACCTGAACTCCATTCACCAAGTCTTGCACTTGTAAAGGGTGTGTGCTTTTTTATCTGCTTTTAATTAGGGCACCATATGATATATTTGAGTCAACTCTAACTCAGATTGCCCTATCTCATCCTATCAAAAGTCTCATTTTGACCTGTTTGGCTAGACCAAATCCCATATTCAACTCCCAGTTGTTATCTCAGACTGCCCAACGCTGCTGTTTTTCTTATTTCTAACCTTCACATTTCTCACTCCCTTCCCCCACCCCAAGCTCCTTCTCCCTTATCTAGAATTCAGTACTTCTCAAACTTTTATTGCATAAGAATCCCTGGAGAATCTCATTGAAATGCAAATTTTTAGAAGATCTGGAGAGGGGCCAAAATTCTCCATTTTTAACAAGCTCGAAGGTGATATCTCCCTGTTGGCTCATGGATCACAATTTGAGTAGTAAGAGACTAAAGCCTGCTTCTGACTTTCCATAGCTCTTTCCAGTTCTGGGCAGAAAATGATATTAACAACAATAATAGAAGCTAACATATAATAATAGTTTATCACATAGGAACTCTTCTAAACACATGACAAAGACTAACTCATTTAATCCTGATAATCCTGTTGGGTGTTTATTGTTAGCATTACTGTTTTAAAAATAAGAAAACTGAGGTACAGGGAAATGAAACCATTTCTGAGGGGAAAGAGAAATTGGCTTGCATAAAGGCCCGTGGCTAGTGAATGGCAAAGAAAAGATTCAAATTCAGGTGGTCTGGTGCCCCAGTCCATGCTCCTAACTGCCTCATTTACACTATCAACTATTTACTCACACTCAGGCACCTACCATTTGCTTGGCATTATGTAAGGGGCTTTCTACATATTTTCTTTTTATTTAGTTGTTATGAGCCAGGTAGTACTGCTCTCATTTTATCAATGAAGTGCAAACAGTTCAAATCATCCAAGATCACATAGATAGCAAAGCTGGTAGAGTAATCAAACTCACAGTTGTCTGACTCCAAAGCTTATGCATCAAGTTTTTCTAGAACCTCTCCTGTATCTACCTGTCAGAGTGCCAAAAATGTGAGGCTGTTTAGTCACTCGAGGTCCCTTATTCAAAGTGATCCCTCCCCCATGGGAAGAGTAAAAGCTTGTGCTCTCAGCTGGATGTGCCAGGCTGCTTTGAGGCCAGTGCTTTCTAAGAATGAGGAGAAGGTTCTGCAGATTCAAGGCCTAGGTCCCACATTCAGGGTTTGAGTGACAGGTCTGGAAAGGACTTCCATGCTCCTGTGTCTCTTGGAAGTCCTGGGAGGGTATGGGGTTGTGGAGGGAGTGAGATGCTGTCTGCATCTCTGTGAAGATACATTGTTATGTGGGGGAAGTGAGTCAGAGCCCTGCCAGGCAATGTTTTTCTAGCTTATTCAGGAGGGTGAACTGACATCCTGTGGTAAGGACTAAAGTCCAAGGGCACTCCCCTGAGCCTCTCAGCCAGCCTTTTATCTTGGGATACCCATAGATACCCTGAAGGCTCTTTCTGCCCAATGTTGCCCAGGTTCAAGTCCAGGCCTGGCAGAATTCTTGACTTCTGTCCTGCCTGAACTCTTAAAGGTCAATTCTGTCCTCCTCCCCTCCCTGGGCTGGATGCATGCCCCTTCCCCTAACTATCCTTTTGTCCATTCCTTTGCTCACTGAGACCTGCAAATTTTTCAGCCAGACCCATGCTTTTCCACAGAAAAGCATCAGGCTTAGATGACAGAGCCATCTACATGAGAGAACATGCAGACCACCATTGCCTTCAGTTACTTCCATGAGACAAATCTGTGCCTCTGTGAAAGAATACAGCAGTGGGACACAAAAGGCTTGAGACCCCTTCCTGATTCAGCAGCTAGTGAGTTGAATGAATTAGGGTGCATCTTTTTCCTCTCTGCTCCTCTGTTTCTCCACCTGAAACCTGAGAGGATGGAGCTACATGGCATGTAAGAGGTTATGCTGCTCTTATATTCTGTGCTTAACATTCCCTGGGAGAAGTAAATCACTGAGAAAAAATAGCTATCACAACTGACATTAGTTGAGGATTTACTGTGTGCTAGTCACTATTATAAATGCTTTACATATATCCATTCATTGAATACTTACTTAGGATTAGTAGTAAGGATTTTTATTATTGTCATTTTACAGATATGAAAACTGAGGCACAGAGAAATTAACTAATCAAGATGATATAGCTAGTAAGAAAAGGGAGTCCTAATAATTGTATGGGAGGCCCAGAAAGGTCCAGAAAGATACTCTGCTTCCATTCATCAACCACATTGTTTAGCTCCCCACCTCCTATCCTTTGATTTGCCTCAAACCTCCATTAGTCCAAAAACAGAGAAATCAATGAGATTAGAAGTGTGAAGGTCTGTGAACAAAAGGCCAGGGAAAGGACATGCAGGTAGTGGTATACTAGTGCTTGCCCTTGACCACATAAGGAGGATGATAGTTTTCAATGTAATTGGGCATCTTTGAAGAATTATACCCACTTACCAATGATAGCAGACCAGAAGAGTTGTGGCATGACATAAAAGATATTCAAGAAGGAAGCAAAAAGTTCTTAAAAAGACAAAAGAAAAATAAAAGACCAAATTGATGTCAAAAGAGACAGTAGAACTTGCCCTTGAATGTCCAACAGCTAAAGTAAAAGGAAGACATGATGAAGTTAAATAACTAAACAGAAGATTTCAGAAGGCAGCTCGAGAAGACAAAAACAAATATTATAATGACATGTGCAAGGAGCTGCAGGCAGAAAACCAAAAGGGAAGAATACGCTCTGTGTTTCTCAAGCTTAAGGAAGTGAAGAAAAAATTCAAGCCTTGAGTGGCAGTAGTGAAAGATTCTACAGGGAAAGTATTAAATGATGCAGGAAACATCAAAAGAAGATGGGAAGAAAACACAGAGTCATTATACAAGAAAGAATTGGTA
>VMDO01027511.1:0-25164 GCA_007922755.1 Pedetes capensis
GGTTGAACCCAGGGCCTCACGCTTGCATGCTTTGCAAGTGCTGTACCACTGAGCTGCACTCCCAGCCCATTTTTAAACTTTTTCTCACAGGGTCTTGCTAAACTATGCAGACTGTCTCTGGTCTCGAACTTGCAATCTTCCTACCTCTATCTCCCAAGTCACTGGGATTACAGGCATATGCCACCATGCCCAGCTCTTCTAATGATTTTCAATTTGGCATGATGGCTCAGGTGTTGGGGGTGAAAGTGATTCCTAAATAGGTAACCTGAGGCTGAACTAATTGTACCTTTGATTTGGAAACTCTGTTGTCTTCTAGGAAATTGAGTGGTATAGTGTCCTTTCAGCAAATTTGGAGAACATAAAAGGAGGTCAACTATGTATTGTAAGATTAAAGATTGAAGGGAGAAAGAGAGTGAAATTAAATCTGAAGCTAGGGCCTGGCCAAAGAGGTGTGGGAAGTTTCCAAAACCTTGGAATAGGATAGGACAATTCAGGTCATTTGGGTGGCTCTATGTCTGTTCCAAGTAAAGGAAAAGAAATCTTAGGAGTTTGTGTGGAAGGGTATAGTAAAGAAAGCATCCTTAAGATCCTAGACCAAAAAGTATGAACTGTTCAGAGGTATTTGTGACAGTAAGGTGTCTGAGTTTGGGACCACTAGGCATACTGGCTGGACTGCTGTGTTAATTACTCATAGATCTTGGACTTACCTGTATGCCCCTGAGGGCCTTTTTTATGGACAAGATGGTGTATTGTATAGGGAGCAAGCAGAACAGAGGAGCCCATTTTGAAGGAGTTTAGTGGTGATGGGTTTCAGTCCTTGTAGGTGGATATGTTTTAGGGGGTAATGGGGCTAGGTGGAGAAGTGGATAGGATCCTTTAGGTGTATTTGAGTAGGGGTATAGTGGGGGCAACTGACAGCATCTCAGTTTGTCAGATTATGGTGTTTATTTGGGCAAAAAAGGTTTGGTCAGAAGGGGTCAGAAGACAGTCTGTAGAAGGGGTAAATAATTCGGTGTGGCTTTGGAGGCACAGGAGAAAAGCAGTGACTGGTGACTGGGGAATGTGATCTTTTAAATGTATAGTTGACCCAAAGATTTGTAGGAGGTCTCCCCACTGTAAGGGAACCAGACACTGTGGGATGATCAGGAATAAATGTCTGAAAATTTTATTTTGGAATTGGAAAGTAAGTGGAGGGGTTTCTAGAGGAGAAAAGATTTTTCCTTTGACTCCCATAACTTGGATTTGAGAAGGTATATTTTTTACCTGGAAAGATGGCTAGAGAGGAGCACATGGCCTTCATATCGAGTAAGAAAGAAATGGACCTACCTGCCACAATAAGATTTACCCAAGGCTCCTACAGTGAGATGGTAGTAGGCACCCTTCGGGGCCTTGGGTCATATCAGTCCTCCATGGCCAGTTCCAGGAGTTCTGTTGTGGGCAGCTCTGGTTGGATGCAGACATACTTTGAGAAGTTTGTGAGCAATCCCATTTCTACTGGCCATTTTGTCCACAGTGGGAATAAGATCGAATTAGAGATCTGAGGTTTCGGCATTTACTAACCCAATGGCCTATGGCCCTGCATGGGAAACTGAGTGGAGATTGAGTGGGAGTAGTCTTTTTTTGTTTCTGATTAAACATTAAAGTGATGGCCAATAGTAATCAATTTAGCCTTATCTTTCACCCACATATCCAGTTTAGTCGGTTCCCAGCACAGCAAAAATGGGAGAAGGACCTGGCAATCCACTCCCAAGGCAATCCCGGAAACAGTCACCCACTGAAAACCCTATGAGGGTCGTTATGAGTCGGATACCGACTGGACAGTACCTAACAACAACAACAACAATGTGATTGTATTTGGCCCACTCAGATAATCCATGATAATGTCTTTATTTCCAGGTCCTTAATTTAATCACATCTGAAAATTTCCTTTTATCACATAATGTAGCATATTCAGAAATCCCAGAGATTATTGTATAACTGTATAAATCTTTCATGGGGAGGCATTATTGTGTCTCACACATGCTACCTTATAAAAGAAATGAACTTCACACACCCTATAGAGAACCAAAGCCAAATAACTTGAACATAGGAAGTATTCTTCCTTTGCATTTATTTTTTAAAAAGGATCATGTGCAGGACATTGACGTGCTTACCTGTAATCCCAGGGATTTAGGAGGCTGAGGCAGGAGGATCACAAGTTCGAGACCAGAAGCAGGTTGCATAACTTAGTGAAACCCTTTCTCAAAATTATTAAAAATGGGCTAGGGGTGCAGCTCAGTGATAGAGCACTTGCCAAGTATGTGTAAGGCCCTGGGTTCAATACTCAAGTCCCACAAAAAAATAAAAGGATCATGTTGGTCCTTGAAGCTTACTAATTTTTCTGGTAATTGAGTCTTTGAAACCATATAAAGGTAGAATTTTCCTCTTTGACAACGTTTTAGTAAAATACTTACTGAAGTGAATGAAATGTCAAAATTGACTTTTTCAGTCACCAACTTGCAATTAATTATAGCCATTATCTATTTATAACTGATAGTAATCAAACTGTGGCTACTATCACTCCATACAAGTGAATCATTTTCATAAGAGAATTGGGAATGAAACATAAATTTGGGGGGTTATCTTAGGCAATTTTGCTATGGTACAGCTGTCTAGCATGCAACCTCCAAATCACATTCACAGATCTCCTGAATGACTTCTGTAGAACTCAGCTGTTATCTGCTAGACTTGGCTATGGGTTGAGCTGGGTTGGGCTGAGTACAGGTTTTCTCTACCTGTTTCCTCATTACATTACCGGCCCAGTGCATGTCCTTTAAACCCTGGCTACATTAAATATAAGAGGCCAAGGCCAACCATGCAAGCACCTTTATAACTTCTGGTAACATTTGGAAAACTTTTTATCTTCTCACACACCATTGATCACAGGGACTGACATGAGACATCCAAAATCAGGAGACAGGGTAGTATTTACTACCACTAATGAAGTCACGGCCACAACAGAAAGGGAACAAAAAATGTGCAAAAATTTATCACAAAACAGCAACTAGTACAACAGAGTTCCTGGAGTGGCAGGGGAAAGAAGAATGGAAAGAACCCAGTCTCACTCTATGTTGGGTCTCCAAACAAGTGCTAGGCTCAGGGTGACTCATAGGGCTGATGATTCCAATAATTGACATCAACATCAACAAATTACTCACACGTGGCAATTAGGAAATAGACACAGATGATAATTCAGACTTCAAAAGCTAGTGATAGCTTTTGTTTGTAACATAAATCTAGTTTAATAAACTGAGTAATTTTCAAAAAAGTATTTGAAGACATGTGCTGTTAGGCTTCCATCTAGTGGCCAACAAGAATCACTGTTCAAGATGGATGGTGAGTAAAGTTTATTAAAAGCAAAAGCAAACACAAATAACAACAAAACCCAAACACTTGTAGTAACTGTGGCCCAAAAGTCTAATTTTAAGGGATGTGTGTGTATGTGTATACATGATTTTTTTTCTTAAGTACAGTATATGCACTATGTTTGTGTAGTTTTTATATGCCAGGAATTTATTTTTTTTTCCACTGTAGTATAACTAAGAATGGCTTCAGTTAAAATTTGACAAACTTTTCATCTTCTTACATACAACTTTGGTCATCAGTGAGGGACATATATATTGCCTTCACAATCCCTCCATTTCTATTTCTTTTCAAATGTACCATTTTTTTCCATTAAAGTGATGTGACCAAAACCCTTAATTGCCTCAATAGAAGGGCTGGAACACATGGGGCCGTGAGTAAGGGCCATATTTGTGATATTGAACATAAAAGAATAAATTCTCCTGTATATTAAGCCTGTGACTGAGGCTACTTTGAAGACTTTAGCGGGTAGGGGGCACTGAAAGTGAGAAACTGGTTAGGAGATCTAGTTGGTTCTCTGGTGGAAGAGAACCAACAGAATGTATATATAGTTAGAATAGGAGATTTATTAGATTTGCTTATATGATTAGAAGCTAGATAGTGCCACAGTGGCTGTTGGTGGTATGGTGACCTGGGGATACTAGTATCTGCTCAGTCTGAGAAGCTGGGAGCTTCAAAACAACACAGACCATGGCGCATGCCTGTAATCCCAGCAGAGGCAGAGGCAGGAGGATCGCAAGTTCGAGACCAGAGGCAGTCTGCTTAACTTAGCAAGACCCTGCCTCAAAAAGTAAAAAAAAAAAAAAAAAATATATATATATATATATATATATATATATATATATATATATATATTGGCTGAGGGGAGGGTGCAGCTCAGTGGTCCAGCACTTGCAGAGCATGCAAACGTGAGGCCCTGGGTTCAACCCCCAGTACTGGAAAAAAAAAAAAACTGAGACCAATGAAGGAACTCCAGTCAGAGGCTGTAGGCCTGGAATACTCCTGATGGAAGTGGCTGCTTTCAGTGGCTGAAGAATCTGAACTCTGATGCCTCCAGGTGATGGTAGCAGCAAAGAATGAACCCACTCATGAAGACTGATTTTGTGTACATATGCACTTTTCTACTTCTTTAGCTTTTTTTTCTACCTATTCTCCTAGGCTATATATGATGGTCCTACCCACATTCAAGGCAGGTTCTCCCCATATCAATCCTCTTTGGAGACAGCCTGACAGACACATCCAAGAGTGTGTTTTATCAATTTTCTAGGTGTCTCTCAATCCAGTCAAACTTTAAGCCAAGATTAACCATCTTCGAGACATTCTATCCTGTCCAGGTAAAAGACTAGCATGGCTTGACCTGCAGTGGTGGTTGAAGAAGTGGAGAGGAGTTAGGTGAATTCTAAATGGATTTTGCACAGGTCAATTAGACTTGCTCATGGATGGATCAGATGTCTACAGCATCTGATCTCATCAGATCTTGGAAGCTAAGCAGGTTCAGGCCTGGTTAGTACTTGAATAGAAGAATGCCTGGGTACACCGTATGCTGTAGGCTTAGGAGAACAACCTAGAAGCCCACGCCCCCCAAAAAACAATCAGCCGTTGAAAACCCTATGAATAGCACAGAAGTGTTGATGGTAGTGCCAAGTGCGGCACAGTGTCAGGTAGTGTTACATCTGTTCTAAGTAAGGTTGCTATGAGTTGGACCTGACTCAATGGCATCTAACAACAACAGCAATAACAACAACATGGATGGGTAGTAAGGAATGGGAGATGGGTGAATAAATTAGGTTCTAGGGTTTTGCCTTGAGCACCTAGGTTGATGGTGATGCTACTTTTAACCTGGGAACATTTTCAATGGGGACACTTGGGCTGGATGGTTGAGGAAAGCATGTCATCTAGAATTTGATATTCCTATTACACACAAAATTGGAAATGTAGTACCAGAAGCTGGAAAAAATGAACAAGTCTACCCCTTCTCCAGGAGCCCAGGTAGACTGTCAGATTTTGAAAGAAACATATGGGATATGACATCATATAAATGGTACTGAACAAGCTTACCAGAAAGAAAGTGGGAGAACAGTATGGGAAACCCAGCCCCAAGCCCAGGGCAGCTGACATTAGGGGATAGTTGTTGGAAATGAGCCCTGATGTCAAAAAGAGACATTAGAGAAATGAAAATATCTTGGCAAGGCAGCTTTACTTCTGCAGAAGGGTGGGTAGGGGCATACAGTGAATGAAAACCAGCAAGCACACTGGGGGAAGGGCTGCTCCACTTTTTATCCTTAATGCAGACCTGTGGCTAGATCTTACCTGATAGGTCGAGGCTTTGACTACATAATCTTGTCTTTACCAGATTGGTTATTTCATAAGGTGCAGGGGAAGGATAAGAAAGAGAATGGGTGGTTACAGGAGGTTAAAAAGTCTACAGTTATTTACATCACCAGATGGAGTGGTAAGAAAGAGGCACTGAAATAGTTATTTGTTAGTTTTTATTATTCTTTATCTTTGAAGAAAAGGTAGACCTTAGGAATGCAATCTTTTCACACAGAGTTGATGTTTTGGAATACCTAGAGAACTGCTGTTCTCAACTTGACCACTACCTTATTCCAAGTTGTGGCCCCAATATCTGCTCTATCTTTACCTCACAATTAGCCTATCCCTAATAGGCTCAATGTAGCCTCTGATTTCTCCTTTCAAGATGTGGAGAAGAGTTTTCCTTTTACTTGGTATTAATAACAATGGGTAGAAAGAAATTATTTTCCAGTGAAAAGAGGTTTCCACAAGGAGATGGTGCACCTGCTTCTCTACCTTTTTTCTTATTTCCCCTTAAGTCCTTCCCCCCTCTCAGTACACTCTATATTTGATATGAAATCTCCACTTGTGTAAACCCATAAGGTGCATGACTGCAAAAAAATACTGGAAACATCTCTTTATTGTATCACATGTGGGTTACAAAGACAAAATAAAACTTAACAGACAAAACCATGCACTAAAAGACACATGTATTGCTTTCATCTTTTTAAAACTGGTAGATTACTTTGAACTTTTATGAAAATATTAACACATTTTGCTCTGGAGTAATTATCTTCCACATTTTCCCATGATTGTGCTTGAACACTTTCTTAAAAATTAGGATTATGGCACTACGAGTTTCCAGAAAATGCTCTTTCTGCTTCATATTTTTCAGGGCTACTTGGTCTTTTTATTGTATGTATTTCTCTGCCAGCTTTAAAGTCCTGACTATACAGAGATTATACTTATATGTCCATTGACATCTCTGCTATTGATATAAGAAAACGCAAAATGAGTGTTTAATTTTTAAGTGTTTCGAACTTTAAATTTACTGTGAATTCTTATTTCCTGTTTTAGACAGAAAATTTGGTACAGTGATTACTTATGCACAGATTGCCTGGCTTCAAATCTCAGTTTAGACACTTAACTGTTTTAGATGAACTTGGGGAAGTTCCTTAACTTCTTTGAGCCGGCATTTTCTCATATTTAAAAATAACAATAAAACCATCAGCCCCATTGAGTTGTTGAGATGAAATGATTGTCAATTCCAGTGAATTTGGAATCACCTATGGGATTAGTAAAGCACACACCTCTAGGTGTGTCTATGAGAGCTTTCCCAAAGAAGATTAACCAATGGGGGAAACCCCACTCTGAATATGGGTGGCACCACCCCACAGGCTGAAAACCAGAATAAAATAAAAAGGGAAAAACGAGAAAGGAGAAAGCCAGCCCAGTGCACACATTCCCTTTTCTCTGCTTCCTGGCCACCATGATATGAACTGCTCAACTTCACCATATCCTCCCTGCCATCATAACCTTGTACTCTGAAACCATGAGCCAAAATACGTCTTCTCTCCTTTAAATTGCTTTTCTTAGGTGTTTGCTCACAGTGATACAAAAGCCTGACTAATATAGTATATAAATCACTTAGAAGAGTGCTTAGCACAGAGTAATTATTTTATGTGTTAGCCATCCTTTATCATCATCATAGCTGTCATCATTTTACACTCACTTCTAGGTTCCTTTGTGATGCTTATACTTTGGAGAAAACAGTGCATATCTATACTTTGCCACTGGAGGTCTCTCTTGCATTTCTACCAACCATGTTGCCCTGTATTCTAAGAAAGGAAACTCCTTAACTGCTGTTTTGGTTTCAGATGCCAGGACTCAGAGGGGTTGTTGTTGTTGTTGTTGTTGTTGTCGTCGTCGCTGCTGCTGCTGCTGCTGTTGTTGTTAGATGCCCTCCAGTCAGTTCTGACTCATAGAGACCCTATATACAACAGAACAAAACACTACCTGACCCTGTACCTTTCTCAGCACTATGTTACTGCTTCTGTTCTATTCTTGGGGCTTTCAATGTCTTATTGTTTGGGGATTATTTTGGGAGCAGGCTTCCAGGTCCTTCTGCCAATACCCCCATTCTGTATCCACCTGTTTTCCTTTGAAATCACCCCTAGAACACCTTGACTTATTGTTCCCATGTCCCAGCTGCCTGAGTGTCCTCCTTCTATTTCGAACTACTTCCTACTCCTCAGACATAGATAAGAACTGAAGGATGAAGTACAATTCCTGATTCCCACCTTCATTGGATATTTGGACCTGAATAGGACAGGAGTGAGTGGTCAGGAGCAGGGAGGAAATGAACAAAAGGGACGACACTGGGGTTATTGATAATATCATAGTTAAAATTGATAAATCATCATGAGTTTTAGCAGGGAGCTTCTCAAGCTTTGCTGCTCATCAGAGTTATCTCAGTGCCTGGGCCCACCCCAGACCAAATGCTTTGGCCTTTAGGGTAGGACCTAGACAGCCCAAGCACTGAAAACCAGTTCTTGTGTTATGTGGCCTACAAAGTGGTCTATGGACCAGCAGCACCAAACTCACCTGAGAGCTTGTTAGCAATGTCCCCAAGCTCTATCCCAGCCCTCCTGAATGAGAATCTACATTACAGCACCTTGATGATAAAAACAAATGTACTTTGAAATCACCTATTGTTGTTAGCAGCCATCAAGTCCATGTCCAACTCATAGCAACCCTATGTACAACAGACTAAACACTGTTGTCAGTGCTTCTCTGCTATTCATAAGATTTTCAATGGTGGATTTTTTGGGTGGATTTTTAGCTGGGTCCTTTTCCCAAGCCTTCTGCATCTGGTGTTCCCAGGCAGTCTCCCACCCAAGTGCAAACCAGGCTCGACCCAGCTTAGCTTCCAAAATCTGGTGGGATAGGTTGCCCCAGTGGTACAGCTGCAGGCCCTTGAAATCACCTAGCAGACTGAAAATAGTACTAATGCTTTCATTTACACAACTCGCTCAGCTATAGTCTCATGTATGTATGAGAGTAAATACAATAAAAGCTTAGTCTGACTTCAACTGTCAATATTTAATCAATAGTTATTGAGCAAACACACACACTAGATTTTGTCCATTTTGTTGTTTATCACATACTAGTTTGTTTTATAGCATGAGTTGGTAAAATAGAGTGCAATCAAATCTGACTCCCCTTTCTTTTTGCTAAATAAAATTTTACTGGAACATAGCCACCTCTTTCACTTACCTATTTATGTGGCTGTTTTTACACAACTGGAGAGCTACTAGACTGCACTGAAACTACATAGCTTACAAAAGCTAAGATATCTCCTATCTCAACCTTTACAGAAAGTATTTGGCAGCCTACATTTTATAGAAACGTGCCACCACCATTAATTCACCTAAACCACCAAAGATTTTACGCTTCTCACCTTTATTTATGTATGTATGTATTTGCCTTTTTCTTTTTCCCTTTATTCACTGTCAGTAAATATTCTGGAAGGATTTGGATATTTGTAACATCATATATATATATATATATCCCTAATAGTCACAGTCACCAGAATTGCAATTGTTACCATCTAGATTAACATTTTTGTGTATTTCGGGAAGTTAAACTGTAGTCTTTCTTTGTGTGCTCAGTTTAGCCTGTCTCTCATTGTGTCTTTGTTAATTGAGGACCATCAGTCATTCTGCTTCTGGAAGCATCAGAATGGAACAATGCCTGCCTAGCCTTTTTTGACTGATTCTCCTTAATTACATATTCATCATGGAGGCTGTTTAACATGTACTTATTTTTAAGTCATTGCAATCCATTCCCATCATTTTTCTTGCTGTGAAGAATTTAAATTTTATTAATATGCAAGGCTACTGCTTTTCATGAGGAGGAATAGGCTTCTTCTATTTTATCTGTATTTCAATGTTTATATCTTATAATGTTTTGGTTTATAATTTATTATGTTGTTGTTGTTGTTAGGTGCTGTCGAGTCGGTATCCGACTCATAGCGACCCTCTGTACAACAGGGAAAACACTATTGTCAGTGCTTCTCTGCTGTTCATAGGGTTTTCAATGGCAGATTGATTTTTGGGAGGGGGTTGCCAGGTCCTTCTCCCAGCCTACAGCTTCCGGTGTTCCCAGGCGGTCTCCCATTCAGGTACTAACCAGGCCTGACCCTGCTTAGCTTCCGAGATCTGACGGGATCGGATGCCACAGGGCTACAGCTGCAGGCATAATTTATTATATATTATATTAATTATGCCACATACACCAATGAGATTTAGTGTGTTTTCTCCCGTGGGATAATTCTCTGTGCATAATTTTTTCCTCCCAAAAGTTTAATTTTTGTCTGAACTTTATTGACAAAGAAAACCCTCAATTTAAAATATATTTCAAAGCCGGGCATGGTGGCACAAGCCTGTAATCCCAGCAACTTGGGAGGTGGAGGCAGGAGGATCGCAAGTTCGACCACCAGAGGCAGTCTGCATAATTTAGCAAGACCCTGTCTCAAAAAGTAGACAAAAAAAAAACATATATATATATATATACACATATATATCTCGGCACTATAAACAAATAAGCATACATGAAGACATCTTAGGAAAGGAGCATCCATGCAGTTTTTGATTTTTTAAAGCCAAATAGCCATTCTCTCAGCAAGTCATACTGGGTTCTGTGACATGTTCTGCGCTATGCTTTGTCCTAGAAATATAAGGTTACCAAGGCACACAGTCTGATAGACTCGTAAGTAGATATTATCACTTTATTCTGGTAAGATCTGAAGAAAAAGGAAACCCAAGTTCTGTGTGACTCTAAGAAAAGGAGCCATATTCTTACTTGAAGAGTTAAGAAACATCTACTGTGGAACTGACATTGAGTTTTGAAGGATGAATTGTAGTTCCGCAAGTGGAGAGGAGAGGAAAAGTTACTTTATTTATGTTTACTTGCAGAGGAGCCAGTAGATCAGGAAAGGTATCAACACAGGAGTATAAAGGGATATAATTCATGAAAGAACACACTAGAGGAGGGAGAGGTGATGGATTTACCTTATCCAGGAAGGATAGTTGTATTTTTCTTTAAGGAACTCCACAAAAATTCTTCTCTCGAAGGTCATAATTGACTTACTAACTAATATTACCTTTGGTCTCTTTTCAGCACTTGCACTACTTGATCACGCTGTAGCACTTAGTGTTGATAAGTCTTGCATTCCTTGCCCTCTTCTGGTCTGCCTAAGAATAATCTGTGTGGGGCTGGGATTTAGCTAAATTGATAGAGCCCGCTCTGCAGTCTCTGAGGTCCCGAGTTCGATTCCCAGCACCACAAAAACGGGAGAAGGATGTGGCAACCCACTCCCGAGGCAATCCCGAAACAACCAGCCATTGAAAACCCTATAAGTGTCGCTATGAGTTGGGCATGACTCGACTAACAACAAGAATAATCTGTAGAGAAATATCTAGATGTAACCACCCTCCTAGATTCTAGATTCTCGTTTTGATCTCTTTTGCTCTGTATACATATGTACACACGCCCCCATGAACTCAGCCACATCTGTGGCCAATATCTACTTCTCTTTCTCTCTTGCTCTTGCTCTCACTCTTGCTCTTGCACTCTGTCCACCACCTGCCTCCCTCTCTCCCTCCGGATGCTTTTCCTGATGATGACACTTATACAACCACCTATGAAATATCTCCTTCTGAATGTCCCCAGAAAACTGATTTTCTCTCCCTCAAACCCTCCCTAGGTTTGGTACACCTGCCTCTGGTCTCTCAAATAATGAACTTTATAGTCACCCTGGACTATGCCTCTTACTTAGCCTGCACATATTTAATATCTCTCCTTTCCATGCTTTCTTCTACACAGTGGCCCCACTCCTTTTCATACTATAATGATCTGTGATGTAAAGATTTCCATGATCTCGGTACTTATCAGAATTATCCAACTGCAAAATTTGACTCTGCCTAATCAAAGCAAAAAAGAAAAATCAGAAGGATATATAGTAATATAATTTGGAAATTTATAACCAGGCTCAGACAATGGGAGGTATCACCCCCATGGAGCATTATCTTCCATCTGTCCTGATAATTTTCCTGACACAAGAAAGGTGCTCAGATGTCTGGCTGTCCAAAGTGATAAACATACAATCTAGTTTTTCTAACCCTTTTTTATTAGATGATGTTGGTGCTTTGCCCAGATCCACTTGACCACAGGACACCCAAATGTTCATCTGCTTGAGAGTGCTACAGCTGATAGCTTATGCATATGACCTTCTCAGAAGGATTATCCTTGGTAACTGGGGCCAGTAACACAGAGGTACAAAATCTGTGTGAATTGTGCTCCAGAGTCTGTCTTGAATTAATCCAAGGCTAGACTATGCCTAAAAGCACTTCTTTGCTTGACTTCCTCCCCTACCCTATCCTGATATATAGATTTCTCCTGAGTAAACTCCTTCAGTAAATCTTTCTCAGGCTCTGCTTCCAGGAAGCCTCATCCTTAAATAGAGTTGAGCATCAGTCTCCTTTGTGCTACTACAATTACTACTTCATTCCTTGTTAATGGAATTTGTCACTCTTTATGGCAAAATTTCTTCATATGTTTACATTCCTTAATAGACTATGGAATCCTTAAATGCAGAGAATGTGCACATTTTTCTTCTCATTAATCCCTACCTTGTATGTAAACAGGAACTTAAAAATAGAATAAAAGTTAGATCATAGTGGATCAAATAATGAGTAGAAATGAGGTAATGGAGACAATAAGTGTAGCAAGGCTATTCATTCCAATGTCTAAATGTGTCCTGGAGGGTCATTTTTGGCTTACCTATTTTGGTTCCCAACTGGATTGTGGGTGATAGAACAAAACAAATTTTTTAGTAATTAGTCTCTTCCCAGAAGGATTTCTTACAAGATATAAAGTGTGTGCAATTTGGTTAATTTCCCAAATGGATCACATATAGCATTCCTTTCTTTGCTATATTTATTATAAATTACTCAGGAAGGTTTCAGTTTAAAATTTGTGGCTTAGCAATTTCTGTTTGAATGTCTGAAAATAAGACTGCATGGCCAGGCCTAAAGGTTTCACATTCTGTTTTAACATTTGTGAGGCCTATATTCTGTATCACTCAAGAGATACATTAGTCACAATTATTTCACATTTGATAAGTGAGTCTAGTTTGATTACCACATTGCCTCATCTATGAGATTCTGTGTGTGATGAATATGGGATGGCCAAATAATTTTACTGAGAATGTTCTATATACAGAATAGTGTACTATCCATCACTTGAAGTTAGGAAGTGAGCAAGAAGGAATAGAAACCATACTACAGGAGCTTGAGCTAGCTAGAATGATAGCATAGCATAGGATGACTTACAGAGGGCCTTATCAACCAATTTCAAATTAGCTAATAATTAATACTGAGCCTTCAAGGACCAATACAGCATAACATTATGGGATGATTAGCAAAATCTAGGTCAATAAAGAAAGGAAATATTTTGGAGAGAACTTTTCCTCATGTGACAATGAAGTCCATTTTAACAGACACTTTTCCAATATTCCTGCCTAGTCCATACCTTCTTATTTCTACTCTAGAATTCCAAAGCCATGATTCTGAATACACCATAATCAGATTTCAGAAAGAATTGAGTAGGCAGTGACCAGTATGTTTTTCAAGCTGAGAGTTTCACTGGGATGCCACTTGGTGAGATGCCATTGGTCCAAGTTCTCATGTTTGTTAATTCATAGGTTTCTTTTCTCAGTGAACCCAAAGGTAAATGGATTCTACATAAGAGATGAGCAACCTCTTGCTGTTGTTGTTGTTAGGTGCCGTTGAGTCGGTATCCAACTCATAGCGACCCTCATAGGGTTTTCAATGGCTGACTGTTTTGGGATTGCCTTGGGAGTGGATTGCCAGGTCCTTCTCCCATTTTTGCGGTGCTAGGAATTGAACTCGGGTCCTCAGAGACTGCAGCACAGGGCTTTACCAACTGATCTAAATCCCAGCCCAACCTCTTACTATAAAGTGTAAATATTTTAGAATTTGCATCCCATACAATCTTTGTAACAACTGTTTAACTCTGCCTTTGTAGCCTGAAAGCAACCACAGACAATACATAGATGTGGCTGTGTTCCAATAAAACTTTATTTACAAAAACAAGTGATGAGCTAGATTTGGCCCACAGACTATAGTTTGCTAATACCTGTTCTAAAAGACTGATTCACACTAAGAATATTTCCAGCAGTTATTAGTAAGCTACAATCTGATCTTACGTATAACCAGGACAGAATACCTACATGTTTTATTGGGAATTGGTCATCAAAGAAGCTAAACTGCAAATCAGAAATTTACTTAGCAAGCAACAAATGAAATTGTTTTCTTGGTTTGTGTTCTTCTAGAATGACCATGAGACAATGGTTTAAATGTAAGCATTTATTTGGCAGATAATTCCAGGAATATCAGTAAGGAAATAGAGAAGTAAAACAGCAAAGGGAAGGAAGCCAATAAAATTTATGCTATTGAGTAAGATGACTAAAGTCAACTAGAGCATAATCTCCCTGAGAGAATATACCTCACATTTATTTCACTCGTGAGTCAAAGTACCTAGAATATTTATCCAGTAATTCCATCAGTTATTTGTTGAGGGGTGGTTTTTGGGAGGGGCAGAGAGAGCTCCTTTGATCAGAAAAAGTTAGGCAACACATATGGATATGGTAAGTAGCAAGGGGTTAAGAGTGAGGCACTAACAGCATCTGTTATATTTGTTTTCTCCAAAGTGGTATTAACAAGGTAATATGACTTAATTGTTAAATTTTCTATTATAGGAATTTTTCTGAGTAAATTGAACTAGTCACATAGTAATCAACCAAACTTCCTCTCCATTGTGGTAGATACACAGGCACATATTTTAAAAGTTAATTCCTTTACTGACATATTACTCATTAGTCAACCACAATTTATATAATCATAAATGGACCATATTAGAATGGTCATGATTTAGCTTTTTTACTGGTTTATATTTTGTTTAAAATTTTCTTTTTTTCATATTTAGGAAACGTGAGACCCACTGACCAGAAGTAAATGAAGGCTTGCCCCACTTTTGTTGTTTTGGTCTATGGTGGCTTATTGCACAATTTGTGCACTATGTTGCAGAACTTATTTTCAGAAGAGACCAAAGTCTGGTGTATGGAAAGGAGAAAGTAGATTAGCAGTGAAAGAAGAAAGAACAATGAGGTAAGGGAATGAGTACCTGGAAGAGGCAGAATCAGTAGGTGTTGAGCAGAAGTAGGATGAGTAGTAATCATTGGAGGCTAGGAAAAAGAAGAGATAGCAGCAGACCTTTTTGACTCCTAAAGTCTTTTTTTCTGTCTACTGTTATTATTAATACTATTAAAAGTCACAGTAGTGTTGAAAAGTAAAGATGGCACATTGAGGACAAAGGTGTGCCTGTCTTTTGTCATGGTATTTTCAGTTGCATCATATGATTGTGAAATCTGGACTTTGAATAAGGGAGGCAGGATAAGAAATTATGCTTTTGAATTATGGTGCTGGAGACAAATACTGAATACACCACAAACTATTGAAAGAATCAACAAATCTGTCCTAGAAGAAATACAGCCAGAGTGCCCCTTGGAAGCAAGATGGCTAGACTATGTCTTATATATTTTGGACATGTTGTCAGGAGGAACGAAATCCTGGAGAAGGACATTATATTTTGGAGAGTGGCAGGTCAATGAAAAAAGGAAGATCCTCAACTATAGGGGTTGATGCAGTGTCTGCGACAATGGGCTTAAACATTTTTTAAAAAACTATGCATGACACAGAGTCAGCGAGTGTTTTGTTCTGTTGTGCATAGGGTCACTATGAATCAGACCTGGCTCAATGGCACCCAACAACAACAACAAACCATGGCAGTGATAGGAAGTTTTGGAGGCATTCATTGTGTGTACCCAGTATTTAGGGCTTTGGTTTCTCTCTATTTATCTTCATGAGAGACTGCATTTTCTCTCTTTTGGCTTGTCTTTCCACCTAGAGGTGTAGATCACTTCTGGTCATCTCCAGTATATACCAGGAGGACCCAATGTGAATGATGTGGCTACAGATAAGTGAAGAACAGGAAGGATCACAACTTTCTTCTTTGGTCTTGTGGACCCTTAGGGGTTGACTTACCAGGTACTTACTTTGAGGACTGCTATGGAAAACAAGAGTGGGTAAGCAGTCTCTGGTTGCACACACCATTTGGGGGGACACAATACCATAAAAGAAAGAATTCCACAATGCTTGCATGTTAAGGACAAAATTCTTGGGCTGTTCCATTGACTTTGTGAACCACTGCCAATTAACAGCAGTATAAGCCTAGTGCTGGGCTGGGGTTTAGCTCAGTTGGTTGGGCACTGCTCCACACTCTCTGAGGACCCAGGTTCAATCACCAGCCCTGCAAAAACAGGAGAAGGATGTGGCAGTCCATTCCTAAATACAATCCCGAAACAATCAGCCATTGAAAACCCTCTGAGGGTCACTATGAATTGGACTTGACTCAAGGGCACCTAACAACAACAGCAGCAACAACAACAACATAAACCCAGCAAGTTGAAAGCATGGGCTTCATCATTATGCATACCTAAGGAAGATTAGCTCTGCTGCATGGCATATTTGCTTATATAGAATATTGATACTTTGAGTATCCATTCTCACAATGGCATTCCAGGTCAGTGCAGAATTTCGTAAAATTTCACAATGGAAATCAAGGAGTTTACATTATACTACTTAAAGCAGTTAACTTTAAAATTTCTATTTAACATTTACATTCTCCCAAGTTGGTCTTCCTGATAACAATGATATTCTTTTCTCTTCCCCTCACTCAATGCCAAACATTGTTGACTCCATTTGCCTCATCCTTACTCCCACTTTTTTTCTTTTCCATCTTGCTATGCAGTTGAACTCTCTCTAGCTCTCCAGCTCAGCAAAATAAAGGATTGCCCTATTAACAATACCCATTTTCGTTAGAAGGTAAAAGGAAGGGTTATTCATGGCAAGGGGAGATTACTCCTTATGCCTCTTTTTTCCATAAATGACTTTTCCTTAATCTTTATTTTTGTGTGTGCATTTCCACTTCATTCCCAGAGAAAGAAACACATGGGGGCAACACTTCCAGAGAGCTTCTCTCTGCTCCCTTGTTCACTCCTTCCCAGAGGTAGTGGTGGTAGTTGTTAGGTGTCGTGGAGTGGGATCTGACTCATAGCAACCCTATGTACAACAGAAAGAAGCACTCCCCAACACTGTGCCATGTCCAGCACTATTGTCTGCTCTATATAGGGTTTTCAATGGCAGATTGTTTCAGGAGTGGGTTGACATGTCCTTCTCCCTAGCCTGCAGCATCTGGTATTCCCAGGTGGTCTCCCATCCAAGGACTAACCAGGCTGACCCTGCTGAGCTTCCGAGATCAGGCGGGATTGGATGCCAGGGTGCTATGGCTGCAGACTCCAAGAGTTTAAGAAGTAACTTTTATTAATCAGAGGCAGTAGGAAAAGGAACAGAGAAAGTGTGTGTGCCAGCCACTGAGGTGTGCCACTCAGACCATCCTTCAAAAAGGACTTGCCATTCATTTACAAGGAGAACAATTAGTTGATAGCCTCCAGATTTTGAAGGCCACATTCTTCTTGGGCAACTCAACCAGTAACCAAACACAGCAGGAATGCCAAGGCCTCAAGGCCTGGCCATTTCTGTCAATGTGAGATTCCATCGTAGGCATTAGTTACTCTGGAGCTCCCAAAGTGTTGTCTGAGACTTTGTGAAATCTGTATTAAGATTGCAGGCTCCCTCTGCCAAATTTTGCTTCCTCTTTCCTCTCATTTGATAGATGTTAGATCATAGCAGCATCTGGAGACTCTCCCTCCCCAGTTTGTTTCCTCCCACTTTCATCTTTCACAGGTTTTGCCACTCCTCCAACAATCTTTTTTGTACTCAATGCTGTCTCAGATTCTGCTTCCTGAAGATTCAACTAACACAGAGTGGCTTTATAGTCCTAGTACGTGTTCACTTGCTCTCTCTTTCTCCCTCACCTTCTCCCTCTTCCTTCTTCAGTTTTTCCAGAGAATTCACAAACACTTACAACTTCCATGTACTGAGTTTCTCAGGGACTTATTTCCTCCTGAAAGTGGGAGGCTGTATTCTTGTTAGGGAGGGAGGTTTGGGAGTAATCAGTATACCTATGTCCAGTTTCATTCTACCATTCAATCTTATAATTACAAAGAAGATATTTTTAGTCCAGTCTGTCTTATTCCTGTGTTTTACGTCTCAATTAGTTTGTGACTCAAGAGGGAAATAAAAAGTGCTGATTCATTTATCTTTCCAATTCCAGTATGAATAGGAAAAATATTCTTGCATGTAATTTGGAACACTTGAATAATTTTCCAAAGGCCACATAGGGCATTACTTCTGCTCTTTTGTAATGATTTCACTGAAAAAAATTGAAGGTATGATCTTAAAGAGTGATAAAAATTGAGCAGAGTGACAGAATTTGATTAATAAAGAAACATTTGCAACAATTACTGCTGCACATGGACCTGTAGCTTCCCTAAAGATATAAAGATACAATGTCTGGACCATGAGCATGAGGCTTTCCTAGAGTGTTTGTATACTCAGGGGAAGGTTTTGTTGGTCTTACATAGGTTGTTCAGAAACGGGCTTCAGGGTAGAAGTTCTCACACAATGCCTGTCTTTGGAAACTGCTGTGCATACAGCCATTACTGAAGTTTTGGCCTAAGTACCCTCTTTTTCCCCTCCCAAATGCCCAGCTTGCTTCAAGTCTACAGATTCAAGCATCACTTACTGTTAGTGTTCTATCTATAGACCCACTGCTCACCCAGTAGATCATCTGCAACTCCAGTGGACAGTTGTTTTTCCCATACTATCATAGATTTCATACCTTAAATGCTTATTTCTCTGGTTTAGAATATTCTCTGTCTATGGGAGTGTGCTAGGCCTATTTCTAGGCCTAGCCAGGAAGTGCCAGGGAATTTAATATTGTAGGAGTGACTTCTAAGCACTGAAGGAAATGAGTTAGTGGGAACATCTCCAATTTCTTCACTCTCTTGGAGGGACAATTTTGCAGCATGACCCACAAAATCTCTCAGAAGGTTCTAGGTTTATTGATCCCTCTAGAAATAACCCTCTTTTTAAATATATCTTTTATTGACTTTCTTCCTTTTTCTCTCCATTTTCTCCCTCTATGTTTCCTGGTGTCACCTTGTGCTATGGAGTGAACATTTGTATCACCCCAACACTTATATATTGAAACTCAAAACCCAATATGGTGGTATTTGGATATGGGGCCTTTTGAAATGTAATTAGGTCAAGAGAGTTGAGCCCTCATTATGGGATTAGTGAACCTAAAAGATAAGAAAGAACTTGTTCTCTCTCTCTCCCTCTCCCTGTTCTCTCTCTCTCTCTCTTCTGTATCATGTGAGGATACAACAAGAAAACTTGCATCTTCAAATGAGGAGGAGTTTTAAACAGATCCCAACCATGATGGTACCCTTATCTACAACTTCCACATTTAAGAAGTGTGAGAAATAAATTTCTGTTGTTTAAGCCACCCAGTCTGTGATAATTTGTTATAGCAACCTGAACTGAGACACTTTCCCCTCCAAAACAAAAACAAAAACAAACAAACAAACAAAAAAACCTGCTTGTGTCCAAACCCTTTTCTAAAGATCTACTTTTGGGCAAACTCATACTAAGACATTACCCCTGGTTCTAGCAGACTTTCTTCAAGAAATTGGAAGAATGAGTATTTGTTGGGAACATAGAAAGAGAGCAGACATGTGGAACATAGTTGAGCCAGAGATTGTGGAGCTTTATAGTGAACAACCAGGAACGTCTATAGCAACTGTCTCTATACAGGTGTTAGAACCCTTCTCTAGTTTTAGCTCCCACCAGGCCCAGTCCCATGCCCATGAGCTCATCTGCTGCTAGTTTAGGTGCTCTGTTGTTCCTTTCATGCTAAATTTGCTTTACTTCACCAGAGGACCAAATGCATTTAATCTTGCTCCAAATGTGCCTCTTCATGTAAGATTATTCTTATTTGTAATGGAGAAACTGAAGAAGCTAGCAGATTGTTCATTAATGAACATAAGGTTAACCATAACCTTCTAACATGTGAGAGAAACTCAAGTCCCAACAGCAACTCAGTATTAGATCATTTTGAAGTTTGGAAGGGAGGCCTGGAAACATTTCTGCAAAGAACTATTTTGTTCATTTTGTTTTATTTGTTAGTTTCTGATCAGCCCCCAAAGTAGGTGGAATATCCTGTTTCAAGGACCATAGACTCAATGTGACTTCATCTTTTCTTTTACAAACAAGTGATTACTGATCAAGAATAAATATTCCTGCCAAATAAAAAAAAATAACTTATTCTAGCTTAGTAAGAGAAAGGACTGGGCATAGGGGTAGGTAGCAGGTAGTACCTCCATCAGAGTGAGATGGTTCCTCTGAGGAAGACAACCACAATCTTGCTTTTTAGTGATTCTTTGTATTCAGCTAGTTACCTCAGCAAAGGACATGGCAAGGGAGTGGGATCATAGTCAGAGCCTTGGGAAATGCATTTCAGAGGGGTGATTATCATTGCCTATAACATAAGTAAGATCAAACAAATTCAGGCTTGTTAAGCAAACATGCCTGCAAGTAATCAATAAAGGACTCAGGTTATATAAATCATGGTGTCATACAACTTATGTGGTTTTAGATTTTGAGATAATGCTTTGTGAGTTCTTGTAGAGGAAGGGATATCTACACAGAATTGTCTTCCTAAGAAAAAAATTGATCAGGCTCATTAAGAGATTGTCACCTAAATGTTACAGACTATACATTTTGGCGAGAGCAGGAGGCCTGAAGAAACTATACAAGCTGAGGGCTGAATCACGCTGACTTCTTTAAGGAGCCATAACCAACTCTAGTTCCCAAGGATCTATCTAAAATAGGTCACAGAGGAATCTTAGGAACCACTTGCCATGCAGACTTTCTTGCTTCTCATGCTGTTCTGAAAATATCCTGCTAAGAAACATAGAAGACCCATCTTATCAAAATATCAAAACTGGTATTACCAATTATGGACAAATCAATATCATGTACTTCCTGATTTGATGATCTGAGAAGGACACAAGCCATTTATGTAGTATTTCTACCAGGACAGTACATAAAACAAATTTATTCATGGGGCAACATCATACAAACCCAATCTGAGAGACATTCTATAAAACAGCTGGCCTAGCCGGGTGCAGTGGCTCACACCTGTAATCCCAGTGGCTCGGGAGGCGGAGGCAGGAGGATCGCAAGTTTGAGACCAGAGGCAGTCTGCATAACTTAGTGAGACCCTGTCTCAAAAAGTAAAAAAAATGGGCTGGGGGTGAAGCTCAGTGGTCCAGCACTTGCAGAGCATGCAAGCGCGAGGCACTGGGTTTGACCCCCAGTACCTCAAAAAAAAAATATATATATATATAAACAAACAAAAAAACCCAGCTGGCCTGTATTCTTTAAGAACATCTGTATCATGAAAAACAAAGACTGAGAATTAGTCCATATTAAAGTTGGCTAGATAAGCAAGATAATTAAGTGCAATACATGAATATGGATTGGATCTAGGAGAAAAGAATTTCTAGAAAGACGTTGCTGTGACAATTGACAAAAATTGAACATGGACTGTATATTATATAATCAATACCATTGTATCAATGTTAAATTTCCCAAATTGTATATCTGCACCATGGTTATGTAAAAGGATCTTGTTCTTGGTAAATACATGCTGAAGTTAGCTGTATCTGTCTGCCTCTTCACCCTGAAATATTTGTGTGTTTGTGTGTGTGTATGCACACACTAAATAAATATATATAATACACATATGGGAAGATGTTAACAATTCATATTTTTAAAGGCACAGAGATGTGTGTGCTATGTATTCAATTCTTCTGTAAGTTTTAAATTAAAATGAAAATTTTAAATACCAAATTATTAACTATTGTTTTATTAAAAATAAACAAATGGAGAAAATTTCTAAATGACCTCAATGCCATACTAAAGAGGAACACATGGGCTTGGATTATCTAAGAACTGCTTACTTCTAGTTACACTATCAAGTAACTGAGTGTTGTGGGATAAAGTTATTAAATCATTTGGAGATATAGTTTTCTATAAAATTAAAGGGCTGGTTTAGATAATCTCTTGGATTAGTTCTTATTATCACACTTTATAGGACTTCCCTTTTCATTTTCATGCTAAGTATGCTAAACCATATGTTCTTTACAAGTGTATTTATTCTTTATTGATTTGTTTAAATATAGTGGCCTTCCTCCTGAGAGCAAAGCTGTATATAAGCAAAAATGACCAATTCCAACATGAATGTCTGCAAATAGGATTTAGTGCATTTTAGAATAGAATTGTACCAATAGGAAGCATAATTAATTTAAATGTATTCTTATAGAGTAATCCTACAGTTCTGGTATTGGTTCATTTCATCTATAATGTCAAGAGAATGTAACTGAGCTTTATAGAACATCAGCACATCTGACACATTTTCATAAGGGTGCTACATATTACACACTAAATAAAGAAATGGCAAAATAATAATGAATAGTTTCATCAACAGATTATAACATTATCTGCTGGCAATATTAGCCTGATACTTAGTGATGCAATAAGGATGACTGATAACTGCAAGAGTAATGAATCTGAGCAAAAATTGATTGTGAACTCTTCTTTGCTTAAACATGGAGTAACCATCTAGCTGACCTAGAAGAAATCCATGCAGTAAATCACTTCAGGAGGCATAAGACTCCAGAAAGCTCTGCTTCTAAATGGTAAAGCATCATTTTCATTTTAAGTCCTACTTTCAGATGCTAAATTAAATTTTAGATGGCCTCAGCTTTTTTCTTGTCTCTAAAAGACCCGACTCAAAAATTTGTCATGCCTCCAGTTTCTGAAAGCTGGCACTGATAGTCTTTCCTCAGATAAATTCCAAGCCTCGTTCAGCTTGGTTAGTTAATTATAGTCATTATCATGAAAAATACTAGGTCACAGAAGTTCCAATTTTTTTCTTTGAAGAAAAGAGTAATGTGTGAGTGTTTAGCCAGGTCATTTTGTATTCAGCAACTAACTCTGGCTTTTATTACTTGGCTGTGACATTGGTAGAGGTCAACTGCAAAGCCATGGGCAGGCAAAATAGAGTAATTTATGTCAGGAATGTGACATAAGTGTGTATGCATCGAGCTATTGTCCCAATCCCAACTTTGTCTACTTGGGAAAATGACTTAGTTTGTCTTGTTCTCTAAAATATTCTACCTCTAAAATGAGGATGTAGTTTTATTTCTTGAAGATCAGTAACTGAACAAGGAGAGGAAAGGGATAAATAGAACATGGAAGAACAAAGTGTCCAAATATCAGGGGAAATTGTGAATCAGGAAATGAATGACGTTTTTTCTTTTGGTTCTTCTCAAAGCTCTTCTGAAATGACAGAAAGGAAAAAAAATTAAAAGATAGAGGCCTGAAAGGATAAGGAAAACATAATATAAGAAAACAGCAACAAAACTTGGAATCTAGAGAGCAGTAAGTGGTCTAGAAAATCTGAGAAATATGAACCTTAAACTGGCAGAGGGGAAAGCTAAGAGCCAATTTGATATATACAGCAGCATACTGAAAGGCTTTAGGAATTGGTAGTAACAGTGAACCCTGGTAGCTGGAGTGAGAGTAGGACTGAAAGCACAGGGACTGGATAAATTCTATGAAGCATTTAGAGTGCAGATCTCTTACCTCACTATGGGCACCATTTGACTTTCCTATCTGCACTCTAGCAGCAACTGAAAGTTGGTCTTTGGAAGAGGGTAAGACAAGACAGGGGACTTCTAGACTGAGGAACACCAGGTATGGTATTGGTCAGAACAATTAAGTGAAACAGGAGATTAAGTGAATTTGAGATGCCATTTCTACCAGTCCTTTTCCACTCAACTCTCATATAGACTTTTGTCCTCTAGGCAGATTATTAGATAATCCTTCTCTATGGATGTTGACATTTGAGATTAACTGAAGGGAATATGTTAGTCACATCACCATATTACAATGTCACCTATACATGGTGAAACCCACGTACTCCCAAAGGGTATCCAGTTACCTTTTTAATATATTATTATTAAGTATGGACAAACAAACCAAAAGTAGCAAGCTTCCAAGGAAAGCCTCTAGCTTGAAAGATGGATGTCAAACAAAACAACAGAAAAACAGAAAAAGGAATGCGGGGAGAAAGCTAAGTTTGGAAGATAAAGAAAATTTTAAAGAAGATTTCATTGATATTCACAGGGAGAAAAGAGAATACTGCACCCATGAAATAAGAAAAAGGTGCTAGTAAAAGGAACATTCAGAAAACAAATTAAAAGGTTCTTTGGGATATTACAATTATAATAAAGAAATTAAAAGTTTGGAATATAAAGTTGAGAAAATCCCCCAGAAAGTAGAGCAAGAAGATCAAGAGATGGTACAGAAAAGATAAGTAAATTAAAGGACCATTCCAGATGGCTCAACATCCAATTAATAAGTACAGACAAAACAGACCAAAGAAGATGGAGAGGAAGAGATTATTAAATAACTAGTAAGTAAATGTCTCATAACTGAAGAACATGAATTTTCAGATGAAAGGGCCTATCAGATTACCAGCAAAATTGATAAATAGACCCACACCAAGGGATGCCCTTACTAAATTTCAGAACCTTAGGGATAAAAAGATGATCTTCTTTGCTTTCAGAGAAAGAAAGAAACTGTTGATATTCAAAGGCCAGAATTAGAATAGCTTCAGTTTTTCAACAGCAGCCCAGTAGATAGAAGTTATGGTAGTCAGTTTGTGCGTTACTGTGGCAAAATACTCAACAGAAATAAACTTATGGAAGGAATGATTTATTGGGGATCATGATTTTGAGGATTTTAGTCCATAGAGGCAGGAAGGGATGGTGGCAGGGCAGGTGGCAGGGCCTATGGCAAATTACCTCCTCACATCATGGTAGATCAGGAGTAGAGAGAGATATTACCAGAACCAAGGGCCCATGTAAGACCTACAAAGGCCCATCCCCTGTGATCTACCTCTGCAAGCAGAGTCCTGCTTCCCAAAATTCCATAGCCTCCCAAGACAATGCCACCAGTTGAGGATCAAGTATTTAAACACATGACCTTTGGGAGATATTTTTGATCAAACCATAACAGAAAGCAATAGAGCAATGCATTCAAAACTCTAAGGGAAAATAATTTCTAAGCTAGAATTCTATTCAATTATCCACTAAGTGTGATAGTGGAATGAAAGTATTTTCATACAAATCTCAAAAATGTCTTTCCTCTGTGTTTTTTCTCAGGAGTGTACTAGAGGATGAGCTTCATCAAAATGAGGAAATAAACCAAAGAAAAGGGAGGTAAGGAAGTC
>VMDO01027512.1:0-25272 GCA_007922755.1 Pedetes capensis
CAACGCAAATGGTTAAAGTTCTTAGAAATTAGATATTTTCATTTACAAGTTGAATTACTCTCAAGGTTAATGGACCAGTGTAGTAGACTTTTGGAGTCTCCAGTGAACAATTATTCTATAAATGAGAGATTCTTTCTCTCTTTGAAACATTGAAATACAATATATAATGCTATTTTCATCTTCTTTGGTCCCTAGTCATTTACCTAAAAGCTCTACTAACAGAACCTACACAGACAGATTCCAACATGATTAATATTTCTAAGGAAAACTATCCTCAGTTAAGTCCAGGCTGAACTATCTTGGACTGTGCTGTGAATTAGTTGCATTTAACTGCTACAAGAGATATAAAAGAAAAGGAAATAATCCATGTAAGCACAATTCATTGGTAGCATAACCAACTACACATCCAAGGATCAGAACAGATTTAATTTATTCATGTTTTATCAAGGGAAAGATTGATCTAAAGGACTTTAAAATCTTAAGCAATTGAATGTGCAGCATTTTATAGCAAAAGATGAAAGCTTTGCTTTGAAGAGACCACGTGTAAGATCAGGAGCTGGCATTTGCAAGTTGTTTGGATTGGTTTGAAATTGAGCAAGTATATTTAGCCTCTCATAGTTTCAGTTTCCTCAACTTTAAAGGGGATAGTACAATATTTGACTCCCAAAACTGTTCTGAGGCACATATGAGAAAATATATGTTAAAGACTTTGCTTTGGTAAGCTGGAAAAATTTTTACAAAAATAAAACATATATATGTATATAAAACATATAAAGATACATATGATGCATTTATATGTGTTTGTCTCACAATCAAGCAAAAATATACATTTTGAATGATAACACTTTTTTATAAAACAAATTTGATACAGGCTAAACAAAAACTAACACGTTATAGACTGGGCATAAAACACAAATATTGGGAATAGGCAGACATTGCAGGTTTTATTGACTTCATGTTGTGTTAAATTTTGGTTAAGTCTTCTATATTTTATTTTTTATATTTTTAAGATTTCAAAAGAAAAAGCACATATGAGATAATATGACAAGATTCTTTTCAGCAAAAATAAGCCAAGATATTTAAAAAAGGAATGTGTAACCATTGAGTTGTCCTAAAAGACACAAATTATATTTAGGGTGGTTACTTTGTCAATGCAATTCTCTTGGATTAAAAACATGCACTCCTTGAACATATTTCTAATGGAAACAAAAGTATTTTCAATCCTTGCCTAACAATTTAAACTATCAGTCTGTCTTCGTCTTTTCTTCATTTCATTTGATCTAACTTCTTTTCCTCCTTCATTCATAAAACAAGAATACATTCCTAGCCATCTGTCATTTAAACATATCAGTGAAAGACTGCAGTATTTATGCCATAAAAGGCATTTAAATTGTTAAAATCCAAACTTGTAGGGTCAGGATGAGTACCTGCCCATATGTATGTCTACTTGGCCCACGTGTTTAAAATACATCCTGTTCTTTCCAGATCTTATCTGAACCACATAGGAAACGTCTAGCCTGTTCCTGAGGTCAGGAATGCCAAAATGTGTGTGGGCAGAAGTTTCTGCAAAGAAAAACAATGTACTGGGAGAAGTTATAATATCCCAAATGAGAAAGGACAAGTTACTTAGCAAAAGCTACAGGGAGCCCAAGGGAAAGAAATGGTTTTAAAGTACACTAAATAAGAGAGACTGACCTTGAACCTTGAGAAGTATAGGCTAGGAATTCCAATTCAGACTTTTCAAAATTAAAGTACATTTATTCAACCAGAGTTTGAGCTACATATTTGTTGTTGTTGTTTAGATTTTGCCTTCCTGTTTATTCCCATGATATTCTCCTACAGCTTTTAGTAACACAGAAATCCTGAAGAAATCCATAATTTAAGACTTGCTTATCTTAACATAAACATTTCAGTTCTGGAGGGCTACACTTGAGAAGAAAGGAAGTAAAACGGAATCTGTTTACACTTGCTCTTTGGAATGTTTTTCACTACTTGTGGAGTGGGAGATTTAGAGGAACACTCTAATGGAAATATTGCTCATAAGGCACTTCCAATGACACTAAGCCAAATTTAACCTCCTTTAGGAGGTACCAGTGCTATGAAGAAGGCAGAACTTAGGTCTCTCCAGGGAACCTTTGTTGTTCTGGCACTCTGATATTCAGGTCCTAGAATATGGCACTGGTGATGGATTGTGGCACAACTGAAGCTTCTCTAAGCAGTTTTGCTACTAGCAAATATGAAGAAGGGCAGTCTGTGTAGACAGATGGCTAGATGAGAACATATAAGTAAACCCTTGAGACTTCCCTTATTAATTTGAGGTCAAAAGACTGAAATTTAAATGTGCAGTGAGTTCAGGGGACCCATGGAGTAGAGATGTATTAGCTGTGTTTCCAGTTGTTTGGCTGAAAAATAGCACCTTCTTGCTAATTTTATGCATTTATAAATGTTGTACTGATGCACATTTATTACAATAAACCCAATTTTGTTCTTTCTCTAAAGCATATTTTTTTTACCATTAGTAGAATAGCATATAGTGAAAGAACAAAATAATTTATAACTCAATGAAAGGTAGAAAATTGCAAATTCTGTTCTCATTTACTATAGTACCAGATTTGGGGCATTTTCTGTGCCTTTTGAACAGATGTAGGTAGCCTTGGTCATATGGACTGTTCTTTTGTCTGTGAGTACTTGCTTCTGCAGCAAATTCCTCTAATGATCACACTGCTAAATGTGCTACGTGCCACTATCCATCCTGTTATCCTGCAGACCCCACCACCACTCCACGCCTTAGATATTGCTCCCAAATTTTTCTCCAATTTAACATTAGAAACCTGCTTATTTGATTTCTCTCACCCCTACCTTCCTTTGCCAATACCAATATTTACTCTATTTTTTTCCAGTGTATTGCCTTCGGTTCTCCTCACCATGTTATTTATTAAGATTTCTGTCATTCCTCTGACCCGCTCTCAAATTTGTCTTCCATTAAAGTCATATTCAAGTAGTAAAGTCATATTTAGTAGCTTACCAGACCTTTTACATAATATGTTCTTGAGGAAATCAAAAGAAAAGTATTTGCCCATTGGTCCACTCCTCTCTTCTGCCTCTTGACTGATCATCATGTGCTGTTAGTGGCCCTGCCTGTGTGGCATGCTGTTTCCCTCAGAGAACTGTGAATACAATAGTGCTGTGAAACTCTTTCTCTCTCTTGATTTGTCTTTCTCACCATAACTCCCCAAGTTATTATGTTTCAAACACTTTACTGCATTGGATCTAAATATTATTTGTAAATATTCATGCCTAACTAGTTGGTACAGTGCTGTTCTGCACTCTCTGAGGACCTGGGGCCAATCCCCAGCACCACAAATAATGGGAGAAGGACATGGCAATCCACTCTCAAAGCAACCTGAAACAATGAGCCATTAAAAACCCTGTTAAAATTGGAACTAAGTCAATGGCACTTAGCATCATCATCATCAACAACAACAACAAATGTCTTCATGTAGAATGCAATTTTAATAAGTGGAAGTACAGTATTTTCTGACAAGGTAGTGAAAATTGGATCCCCTTTCCTTGGAATAAATTAGGAGAGTCTGGTAGACACAAGAGGAGTACAAATGACATTTTCTAATGACAATGACTTGTGTGTACTATTTTCTGCACATGAGGTGCAGTAAGTGGAAGAAGGAACTTGTTGGTAATGATTTGCAAAATGTGTTTCTTCATAATTTGAACATTTGGCAAAAACGCCCCTTGTTGAATTACAAAAAGAAACAATATACCCAGGTGTGGTGGCTCACACTTGTAATCCCAGAGATTTGGGAGGCAGAAACAGGAGGTTTGTAAATTCAGGCCCAGAGGCTATTATTTTTGTTACATGCTCTAAAATAGAGCCTGACTTACAGTGACCTTATATACTTATTCATGTTGTTTTCAATGGCTCATGGGTTTCTGGATTGCTTCAGGAGTGGGCTGCCACGTACTTCTCTCATTTTTGCGGTGCTGAGGATTGAACACAGGACCTCAGAGAGGGTAGAGCAGCACTCTACCAACTAAGCTAAACCCCAGCCCAAGACAGCCTATGTAAACTTAGGGAGTCCCTATCATAAGATATAAAAAAAAAATTTTAATGGGGCTGGAGATGCAGCTCACCATAGAACACTTGCAAAATATGTACAGGGCATGGGTTTAGCCCCCCACTACCACTGAATAAATAAATAAATAAATAAATAAATAACAATTTAAATAAAAGGGATATAATGAAAAAAGTCATAACAGTATCTTGGGCACAGTGCTGAGTCATTAATTTCATCAAATTGGTGTGTATGTCCAATCTGTCTTCCAATTGTCAAATGTCCAATCACACTACCAATTGGTAGTGTGTGATGACCTGTGCTTATCCTAATATTATGTCTTCTGATATTAAGAAATTATTAAAAATTTAAAAAATCAAAATCATAAGGCTATATCTATTCTTATAATGTTGTTGTTAGGTGCCGTTGAATTGTGTCCAACTAATAGCAACTCTTATAGGGTTTTCGATGGCTGATTGTTTCAGGATTGCCTCAGGAGTGGATTGCCATGTCCTTCTCCCATGTTATTATAAAAGAGCTTACAAAATTGTGAAAATTTGCCATATTAAATTGGGAGTCACACACAATGGTTTGTGAGCAGCACAATTTTTAAGGAGTAAAATGAGATTAGCTCACATAATTACTCTGATTTAGAATTAACTGACAATTTTGCATGAGAATTTAAAAAGAATTTTAGTGCTTTGGTTTCCCAATGTTCTTCTTATGTTTTAAAATGGTGAAATGCTAGGTAACCAGTAAAGACTAATTGATATACTAGTCCAAAGAACCACCTCAGACCATCCTAATGAGGATGCCAGACAGAAGTTACAGCTTACAGGATCCTGATAACATTTCATGCCTACTTTTGAAAACTATTTTTGCTTTTCACTAATCTTATTTTATTAAAACTTAAAAAATTAATTTACTTTCATATATAATATCCACTGATATAATATGACAAAATATTGTGCATTTTAAGATTAATATTGCTATTTACCTTAAAATAGTGACATTATCCTGGATTATTTTGGTTACTTTAATGTAATTACATGGAGCTAGGGTTTAACTTGGGCTTGGATTTAGATCAGTTGGTAGACTGCTGCTCTATAGTCTCTGAGGTCCCGAGTTCGATTCCCAGCACCGCAAAATGGGAGAAGGATGTGGCAACCCACTCCCAAGGCAATCCCGAAATAGTCAGCCATTGAAAACCCTATGAGGGTCCCTATGAGTTGGACTCGACTCAACAGCACCTAACAACAACAACAACAGGGTTCAACTCAGTTGGTACAATGCTACTCTGCATTCTCTTCAGCCCCAGGTTTGATTCCCAGCACCACAAAAATGGGAGAAGGACCTGGTAGTCCACTCCCAAAGCAATCCTAAAAATAGCCATTGAAAACCCTGTGAATAGCAGAGTAGCACTGACATAGTGCTGGGCATGGCAGAGCATCAGAGAGTGTTGTGTTCTGTTATATTTAGGGTCACTATGACTTAGACCCCTGGGCTGGGATTTAGCTCAGTTGGTAGAGCACTGCTCTGCAGTCTCTGAGGTCCCGAGTTCAATTCCCAGCACCACAAAATGGGAGAAGGACGTGGCAACCCACTCCCAAGGCAATCCCGAAACAGTCAGCCATTGAAAACACTATGAGGGTCCCTATGAATCAGACTCGATTCGACGGCACCTAACAACAACATGACTTGGACCCAACTCAATGGCACCTAACAACAACAATAATGTAATTACATAGGCCTTTAAAAATAGAATATGGCATAAAAGTCAAAAAACTGTGGCTGAAAAGGAGGCAGAAGAGATTTGAATGATGAGAGGAGTTCATTTTGAGTTTGCTGAAAAGCAGGGCCTGGCATTAAAATGTGGTACATTTAGTTATTTGGGAGTATAGCCTCTGGAGTGGAGAGAAGCAATGATAGGAGTGGGACACAGAAGGAAGAAAATCCAAAATCTAAGAAATCTTAACTCTAAAAATCATTGGACACTGGAACATTAAAGAACTAAATCTCTTTGCAATTTGTTGATGATTTCCCCTCACAAGAACTGACTTTGTATTTTGAAGTCTCAGTGCTCCTTTTAAACATCAGATAAAAACTTCAGACAGAGAAGTAGAAAAACACTGTAAGGTACTTGAACGTAAATGTGAGGCAGAGTGTTCAGTAGTCTAAATGACAGTGCGTTGAGATTTCAGTGACTTGAGAGGTTGTGACACAGGACAAAAAGGTGTCTGGTAGAAATCCAAATGTCATTCACTACTGCTAAAATCTAGGGTGGATGAAAAGTTAAACAGGCCATGAGAAACTGCTCTGGGCACTGCAGGTTAGTTATACTCACTGGTGAGTGTGCTGTGAGACCTGAGGACAAAGGTGGGAAGGCAACAGAAAACTAGGTTAATGGACTTTTCTAGATGTTCTTCAATGACATGGAAAGTTAGATCACAAGGGAGGGGACCCGCCATGACCACATTTTGCTCCTGAAATGTAACTGAGGTCAAACACAAAGCAAAAAATAGAATGCTCCCCTGGTGCTAAGCCACTTCACCAAATAAAGAGAGTCAGAGAAATATCAAATAGCCTGTATAACTGGACAAAAATCAAGTGCTCTTTCAAGTTAACTTTTGTATCAACAAATGACAAAAAGGAGCAGTTCTAGGAATAGAGAGAATTTTAAGGAATAAAAGGTTTTACCAACCATTCTGTATCATATAATTAATTTTTATTTCCTAAGAGCACACAAGTAGTGAATATGTGCTAAAAAACACATTGACAAGTGAGGAAAATAAGCTATATGCATGTACATATATATATATATGTATATATATATATATATATATATATATATATATAGACACACACACATATACAATACACATTCATATATATATTTCAATTTTAAAACATAAATGTCAACATATTAATTTAAAAGATATAGTATAAGCAATGATATTACAAATATTTGTTTTAATTTACAGATTATATTAGCAAATAAAAATTGAGAAAGATAAATGTTGGGATCCCCAGGGGCATAGAGAGCACCCTAAATGTGGCTGACCATAAGAGCCCATCTAGCCCACTTGGAGGACCACCCTCTCTCCTCCAAGGTGAGTGACTCTTACCCTACATCCAGGTTGCTTGCCCCATTGAACCCTGTGGAGAGAAATGGAAACTGGTCACCTTTGCCCTAGATCTGGGTATCTCACTCTTCCCCCCTCCCATCAAGTAGGTCAAGATGGCACCAGAGGTATGGTAGCATCTAACCCCCACCCCTGGTGCCCGATTGGTCATTTCTGATCCAACCCTGTTCCCCTCATTGGCTGGCTATCAGGCCATATAAATTCCAGAGCTCAGAGCTCAACAGCTTTTCTGAACACCATCCAAGAGAAGCTCACTGGGTCATTGCGGTTCCTTAAAAGCCCAAGGCCCATTTACTTGCCTGCCTAGCCTAGCCTTCAGCTTCTTCCAACTAGCCTTCAGCCTTCCTCCAACCAGCTTTCAGCCTGCTTCAACCTGCCTGCCACTTCTACCTGACCCTGACCTCTACTAGGCCAGATATCCTGCATGGACAGACAGCTTCAAGAGGCAAAACTCCTAGAGGCAAGCCTCCAAGAGTCAAACCCAGGGCTTCTGAAGTGGAGAATGCTGCCAGCCAGAAGAACAATGACATCCAGGAGTCTCTGCCCCAGTGTCAGAGAAAGCAGCTGAGTGTGTCCCCTCTCCAACTCCCCTTTCCCCTCTCCCTAATCCTCCATTCTTTTCCCCTCCTTTGTGAATAAACCCTTGTTCTTTTATCCTATGTATGATGCTCTATTCTCTGGCTACAGCCTCACTGCTGGGTGCAGTGTTGGGGCACCCATCGCTCACTTCCATCCACAACACACAGAGACAGAAATCCCAGATAGAACCCGACAGATAAATAGTAAGAAATAATATAATGAGTTCAAGGCAGATCTTTGAGATGAATACTGAACAAAAATACATGACATGAATCACAAAGTTAATATGCAAATATTAAAACTCTAAGATAGAAGATTAAAGGGATGATGAAATACAGATTGTGAAATTTCTTCATTAAATTCAATGCAGGAATGGCAACATTTGCAGGTACAGGTAAAGCAAATAAGTGAAACATTGTTGTTGTTGTTAGGTGCTGTCCAGTCAGTATCCAACTCATAGCGACCCTCATAGGGTTTTCAATGGCAGACTGTTTCGGGATTGCCTTGGGAGTAGATTGTCAGGTCCTTCTTCCAGTTTTGTGGTGCTGGGAATTGAACTCGGGACCTCAGAGACTGCAGCACAGTGCTCTACCAAATGAGCTAAATCTCAGCCCCAAGTGAAACATTACATAAACTTATAGTGAACGTCTTTTGTTAATACGGTAAATTTTAGCCTGAAAATTTGGTAGTTGTGACACGTTCTGATCTAAGAATTAAGCATCAAAGGATAAAAATAATTTTTGAGAAATAAAAGAGAAAATGAAAGAAATATATCATATAATCATAGACTTCACAATGCCAGTATAAGACAGCAACGTGTCAAATAGCTAATTAATTATATAATCACAAATAAAATTATTCATACCTACTATAAAATAATAATAGGCAACTATTTTAAGTAATTTCAACATGGCAAATAAAATTTTGATACAGAAAGAAAGACTGTCATTTTAATACAGTTTATGTCACTCTTTTATTATTATATTGTTATAAAATAGGGAGCTCATAGCTTTCTTTTGAATTCTACATGACGCCAGACATAGTGGTGCATACCTGTATTCCTAGTAACTCAGGAAATAGAGGCAGAAAGATTGCAAATTCAAGGTCAGAGGCAGCCTGAGTAGCTTAGCAAGACACTGTCTAAAGATAAAAAGTAAAAAAATAAGAAAGGCACTAGGAGGGCAGCTCAGTGGTAGGGCACTTGGAGTATACATCATGAGGCTCTGGATTGAACATGCTAGTACAAAAGAAAGAAGAAGAATTTTACATGACAAGATGACAAGGTCTTCCTTATTGGGAAGCATCCATGAACTTAAAAATATGAACAAATTCATATACAAAAAGACTGTACAAAACTAAAGATATTTGTTTGAAGCATGGGAAGCAATGAAGAAAATGTTATTATAAAAATAATCAGTATTTTGATGTTAAGAGTCTTTCTCATGTTACATTAAGGGACACCTTTTTTTGAACAGTCAATATGAGAATCCAAGATGGCAAGCAAAACTTTCCTGCTTCTCCAAGGGTCAGAATTAAAGTAGACAGAGAACAGCTACTAAAGGAGTACCTGACTGAAGAAATGCTTTGATGTTCCATGCTGGACAGAGAAAGAATTCTAGAGACCCAGAAATCCTGGTCATTGAAACAGAGGGCTAGAAAGCTTGCTTTCCCTTTAAGATTCCTGGCTTGCAATCCATCTAGAGAGGGTCAAGAGACTGAGTAAGCATGTGTCATTTTGTACAGGGACTGGACCTCAGGAAACCATAATCTTGGACAGTGGAAATCATGAGATAGGCTATGCCTCCCACAGCACATTTGTTACTCAAACTATACTATTGATGAAATTGATATAACAGACATCTATAGAATATTCCATCCTAAAACTGCAAAAATACATTTGTTTCATCAGCTTATGGAATTTTTTCCAAAATAGATCACATCTTATGTCTCTAAAGCAAGCTTAAGAACAAGACAAAAATAATTAATTTCTTATACCTAATTAAATCATAATGGAACGGAACTAGAAATCAACAGCAAGATAAACAGAGAAAGTACACAAACACATGAAGACTGGGTAATAAGTTTTTGAATGATCCATAGGTTATTAAGGAAATCATGGGGGAAATTAAAAGCATCATACAATCAAATAAAAATAGAAACACAATATTTTGGATCTGAGGGATATATTAAAGGCAGTTCTAAGAGGAAAGTTTATAGTTATTGCTTACATTAAAAAAGAGGCATTTTTTTTCTGCAGTAAGGGGTTGAATCAAGGGTGCTTCACTACTGAGCTTCACCACCAGATTTTCCCTTTTTTATTTTTTGTCTTGAGACAGAATATCACTATGTTACGTAGGCTGCCTCTGGCTTCTAACTTGAGCTCCTACTGGCTCCCCTTTCTGGGTGGCTGTAATTACAAGCATGAGCCATGGCACCTGAAAAAAGCAAGCTTTCAAATAGCTTAATTATGTATCAAAGATCTTAGAAAAACTTGAGCAAGCCAAAGTCAAATCCAGTAGAAGAGAAGAAATAATAAAGATCAGAGTTGAATTTCATGAGTCTTAAGAACAATACAAATGATCAATGGAACAAAGATTTGGTTCTTTGAAAAATTTAAAAGATTAGCACACCCTTAGTAAAGCTAACCAAAGGATGAAAAAAGAGGTATTATAACAGATACCACTGAAATCCAGACAGTCATTAGCAAATATTTTGAAAACATGTTATCCAATAAATTATAAAATCTAGAAGAAATCATTTAAAACACATATTACCTACCAAAATTCAACCAAGATAATGTAAAAAGTGTATAAAGATCAATAGCAAGTAAGAAGATTGATATAATAATAAAAATTCTCCCAACTAAGAAACACCCAAGACCAGATGGGTTCAGTGCTAAATTTGGTGGGATTTTTAAAGAACTAATACCAGTGCTCTTAAAACTATTCCACAAAATAGAAAGAGAAGGAATTCTTCTAAGCCAATTCTATGAGGACAGTATTACCCCAATAAAAGAACAGATAAAGACACAACCAAAGAAGAAAATTGTAAAACAACATAAATATACAAGTCATCAACAAAATATTTTAAAACTGAATCTAACAATATTTTAAAACTGTTATATGCTATGATCAAGTTGGTTTCATCCCAAGGATGCAAGGAGTTTTCAATATATACAAATCAATAAGCATAATATAATATATAAATAAAGAACAAAAATCATATTATCCTTTCCATGGATGCAGGAAACCATTTGACAAAATTTACAATTCCTTTATGATGAAAGACCTGAAGAAACTAGGTGTAGAAGTACAATACCTCAACATAATAAAGGCTATTCATGATTAACCTATAGCCAATGCTGTGCTGAACTGGGAAACATTATACTGAATTATACTGAATAGGGAAACTGAATTGAAATAATTTTTATATAATCAAGAATAGTAATAGCCAACAAAAGGGAATGTATCAAACTAAAGAGCTTCTGCATGTCAATCAACTGAGTGAAGAGATATTGTGCAGAATAGAAGAGAATCTTTGTCCTTCATCCAATAAGCAAATATCTAGAATATATAGAGAACTCAAAAATTGAATGCCAAAAGAACAAGTAATCCAACCAATAGATGGGAAAATAAACTGAACACTTTTTGAAAGAAGACGTGCCAATGATCAATATATAAATAAAAATGTTAGGCGTCTGTAATGCAAATTAAATCTACATTGAAATTTATCTCTTTTCAGAAAGACTACCATCAAGAAAACAATTAAACATGCAAGTCGGATGCTGAGGGAAATCAAACACTTATACATTGTTAGCGGAAATATAAATTAGTCCAGCCACTAGAAAACTAGTACAGAAGTTTCTCAAATAATGCAGATAGAAATAATATATGATCCAGTGGTAACATACCTGAGTGTATATCCTAAGAATCCTGCACATTATCCTACCTACCCATGTATATTATGGCATCATTCATAATAGCCAAGTTATGTAATCATCATTGGTGACTTTCCATGAATGAATGGATAAAATGTGTGTGTGTGTGTGTATTTTATACACACATGTAATTTTATGTACAATGAAGTAAGTACTATTGAGCCATAATGTACAACAAAATCATGTCATTTGCAAGAAAATGAATGAAATTGAAGATCAGCATGTTAAGTAAAATAAAACAGTCTCAGAAAGAGAAGCTTCACATGGCTTCTCTCATGTATAGAATCTAGGAGAAAAACAGAAATAAGGGTAGAAGGGGGGCTATTAGTTAAAAGGAAAGGGATAAATGGGATAGGGGAAGGAGGACAAGAAAGCAAATGGAGGTGAAAATTA
This sequence comes from Pedetes capensis, assembly GCA_007922755.1. Lineage (NCBI taxonomy): Eukaryota > Metazoa > Chordata > Mammalia > Rodentia > Pedetidae > Pedetes > Pedetes capensis. The sequence goes on from VMDO01027512.1 coordinate 12,123, forward strand.
TCGAAGTACTTTGTGTACATTTATATAAAAGACATAATGAAACCTATTGCTGTATACAATTAAAATGCCTTAAGAAGATATTTAACATTATTAGCTAATATTTTAATGCTTATATGTAGTCGTTGTTGTTGTTAGGTGCCATCGAGTCGGTATCCGACTCATAGTGACCCTCATAGGGTTTTCAACGGCAGACTGTTTTGGAATTGCCTTGGGAGTGGATTGCCAGGCCCTTCTCCCATTTTTGTGGTGCTGGGAATTGAACTCGGGTCCTCAGAGACTACAGCGCAGTGCTCTACCAACTGAGCTGAATCCCAGCCCAAAGAATTCTTTTTTTTCTTTTCTGGTGCTAGGGACTGAACCCAGGACCTTGCATATGCTAGGCAAATGTGCTGCCACTGAGCTACATCCCTAGCGCTTTTATATGTAGTAGATACTTAGCTTGTACTTAGCAAGCATATACATTTAGCTGCCTCAGAAACCACATAAGATAAATATAATACTTTCCCCCTTTTACTGGTCAGAAATCTGACACAAAAAGAGAATAATCTTCCAATTTCATGTAGCTAACAAGTGTCTCCTTCATGTATCTATCAGCTTGTCCTGCTGTGAGGGCTTTTGTGTTGCTGTGATGCTGAAGGTTATGACACCAATATTTCAGAAAACAGCCATGCATGACAGACAGGTTTCACCTGAGCTTCCAGACTAAGACAAACTAGGAAGAAAGGCCCAGCAGCTCACTACCAAAACAATTAGCCATCAAAAACCCTATGAATAACAGAGAAGCACTGTCAAATATAGTGCCAGAAAATAAGCCCCTCAGAATGGAAGTTATTCAAGAAATGACTCAGGAAGAGTTGCCTCCTCAGAGAAGAGATGACCTTATTGACAGGAATGGAGTAAAGCCCCTGGGACCTCCTTTGGCTGATGTAGCACTACTCAAAATAAGAAGAAATATAGTAGCTAAAACAATGGGCTCAAAAATAAAAAGATCATGTGCATAGCACAGTGTTGAGTAGTGTTTCATTTGGTTGTATAAAGGTTCTCTAGGAGATGGATCTGACTCCATGGCACCTAACAATAACAACAGCTATCTGCATTTGCAATGAAACTGTGGCTTGGGACCCTTAGCATATGCTCATGACAAATCCACTAAAGCAAAAGTTTTTTTATGTAAAGTAGCACCATGAAGTTTAGGAAAAAATGCTAGTTAAAATAAGCGTATAAAACCATCAAACACACACTAATCAATTCAAGTTTAGAAAATTATTGTATCAACCATATCTTTGGAGGACATTATTGATTTGAGTTTCTAATTCTAAGAGGCCTCATTGATTTCCAATATGCTTTGTCACAAATACATTTATAAAAACATTCAGATAGTTTTGTTTTCAACACAGTATCTATGCTTATCAGCAATTATTTTACTTTTAATTAACAAAAATGAGATAGCTTGAGTCTCATCTATTCTGATTATGGCTGATGCTCTGGTTTTCTAAAATCTTCTCCCATTTAGGAATTAAGATATAGTTAAATTATTAACCGTCTGTAACCACACCAACTTTGGCATGCTAATAAGTAGTGGGCCTGAAGGAATCAACTTTCCTTCATCCCTCCTTTTAAAATAATTTGAATATAAATTCTGACATGTTGTTGTTGTTGTTAGGTGCCTTCGTGTTGGTGTCCCACTCATAGTGACCCTACATACAACAGGTGAAACACTATTGCCAGTGCTTCTCTGTTATTCATAGGATTTTCAATGGCAGATTATTTTTGGGGGAGTGGATTGCCAGGTCCTTCTCCCAAGCCTACAGTATCCCAAGCCTACAGTGGTGTTGCCAGGTGGTCTCCTGTCCAAGTACTAACCAGGCCCAACCCTGCTTAGTTTCCAAGATCTGATGGAATCAGATGCCATAGTGCTATGGCTGCAGGCAATTCTGACATAACAGCCGTTAAATATTCTGAAAGGAAGATTTATATTATAAAAAAAACAGATGGGACAGGAATGTTTAAGTTCAAATAACATTTTTACAATTGTGATAATTCTGTTACTCCTGTTGTTTGCCATTGGGATAAGAAAAGCAATTCAAGGACAATCTAAAATAAAATGGAATACTAAAGACTAATAAAGTTGGAATATCATTTCCTCCTGGCATTTAAAATATCTTTGTCTCTAAGTAAAAAAGATGTAGTTATCATAAAGGCAACAGGTATTTGGATATACTAAATTTGCTTGACCATCTTCATAGGGAAGAATGGTGTCAAAGATTGTAACTTTTAGTAGCTATGGGTCACTGCAAGATGACGTGATAAATTAACAGCTGTTAAGTCATCATAAATATGTCAATTTTATAATAAGACTCTCCTAAGTGAATTCTACTAGTTTTATAGGGATGTTCTAAAGCAGGCATGTCCAACTCACATGGGCTGTATGGGTCCCAGCACAGCTAGTAATGTGGTCTCAAAAAAAAAAAAAAAAAAAAACCTCTTAATATCATGGGCTTCTTAGTATTTTTTGCTTCTTCAAGAGCCCCCTTAACATGTACATGTACTGACTGCATTATATAATTTATGTGAAGCCCGAGACAATTCCTCTTTTCTTGATGCAGAAAAGTTGTGCACTCCTGCAAAATAACAATTCTTTGTATTTACATAGGTAGGTCAACTCCATTTCCTGTCTACTACTTTACCATGGCTATATCTTTCACTGCTTTGCAATGGATTGAAACTCAAGAAGCTCTTTTTTTGTGGAGAAAACTTACCTAATTCTAGTTATCATCCTGAAAATAAGAAAGCTAGAGTCCAATGCCAATGACTTGCTCTGGCCTGTCTGTTGCCTTACCTACTTCAAACAAGCTTTACAAATGTTATGTCCTAAGCAGAGCTCAGGATTCTAGGCTCAGCAAGGCAACTGCTCTTTCAAGTGAAATTAATCTTTCTGAAAAGGAAATTGAGAGAAGGCCTTGGCAATTTATTCCCAAAGCAACACTGAAATAATCAGCAATTGAAAATCCTATGGGGGTCACTATGAGACAGACAGGACTCCATGGCCCCTTGCAACAAAACAACAACAACAACAACAACAAGGAAAGAGGCATATGGATTTAGATCAGGTTGGTTGCTTGAAATCTGGTTCCTAAAAAGGAAGACTTTCCTCTTCCCCTGAAAATTGTTGAGGAATCCTGGTATTTTAAAATGTGTTTTCATGTCCTATATCAGTACGGAATTACAGAAAGGATTTCTTCATGTTTGGAGCTTTAAAATATTGTTCTGTTGAATAAAGAGATTGAATTCACTTTTGATGTTGACTGCTAAAAGCTTTCAAGGCATCTCTCTTTCCTATCTCCTTCTATCCAACCCCCCAGCTGGGCACTTCTGAATATAAGAAAGCCTGGATACATTTCCCTTTTATACAAGCAGGAAATTTAAACCAGGTAAGTCATGATGTTGTTGTTGTTGTTGATAGGTGCCATGGAGTCCATATCCAACTAATAGCAACCCTACATGCAACAGGTGAAATACTATTGTCAGAGCTTCTCTGCTGTTCATAGAGTTTTCAACGGCAGATTGATTTTTGGGAGTGGATTGCTGGGTCCGTCTCCCAAGCCTACAGCAACTGGTGTTCCCAGGCAGTCTCCCATCCAAGTACTAACCAGGCCAGACCCGGCTTAGCTTATGAGATCTGATGGGATAGGATGCCACAGGGCTACGGCTGCAGGCTACCTCACAATAATACCCAATTATATTCAATCATTTTTTGGCCATTAAATTTTCCCACTTACTTGAGAGTATTTCCAATGTTCTCTGGAAAGCCTTGTTAGGTGAGTAATGAAATTTTTATAACCCCCCATGTAAAATGTGGCATTACTCATCTCTACAATCAAACTTTCATTAGTGTTTTATCCCATAACCCTCTGCAGTGAGAAAGAAAGGCACTTTTTCAGAGGGTCTGCAGGCCACCTAGATATCTCAGGGCATCTCAGGGATACCTCTTACTATGTTGTTAGGTTGTTGTTAGGAGCCGTCGAGTTGTGTCTGACTCATAACGACCCTCATAGGGTTTTCAATGGCTGACTTATTCGGGATTGCCTCAGGAGTGGATTGACAGGTCCTTCTCCCATTTTTGAGGTGCTGGGAATTGAACTTGGGACCTCAGAGACTGCAGGGCAGCGTTCTACCAACTGAGCTAAATCCCAGCCCCCCTCTTACTATATTTCTGCTTATATAGCTGAACTTGGCTTTGACTAAATCTAATTGAGTTTCCTGTATAATGTCATCTCCCAACACTGATTTTCTGTCTGTGTTCATGGCACACACTATGATATCCCTGGTCAGATTTCGACAATTGTTTATCTTTTTATGTGTATATTACTCTAGATACCTGAGTTTGAAGCAAAGTAACTAGAATGAAGGCATCTATAAGAAACTAGTATAATTCATTTACGATGAGCTATTATGTAGCATTATTAGGTCTCTCCTCCCTGTCACAGTCTAACTCATCAAGCACTAGCTTTCACTCACTATCTCTGTATCCTCACTTGTTATCACTTTAGTCTGCTTTTTGCCAACACTGGTCCCTGATCTTATTTTTACCAATTGATCTGGATGGACTGTGGCTATGTGTCTGTATTTCCTTTTCTATTAAAATTTACACTTCCTTTTACACATGCCCCTTTGGGCTACTGACATCTGGTTATAATGTCTCAACAGTCTTTGGTTCTATTCCCAGAAGTCCATTCTATTTCTTCTCACACTTCATCTCCATTAATAACTTACCACATTCTAGTGCTATGACCAGTTTGCTTTTCTGAAACTCATGAGACCTGAACTCTCTGAATCTTAGATTTATGTGTAATCTCTTCATGGATAAGTATTCAGAGCTACCAGCACAGTGTAGTTTGTTTATTAATTAATGCTGGTCAATAAATATGCCCAGAATAATCAACAAATATGTTGAATTAATGAAGCATTAGATTCAATGAAACATCAGTCATTAAGTTATACAGGGAAATAATAATAGTCCCAAATGGGTAAATACTCCTTGAAATTTTTGGCTTATCGGAGAGACTAGAGGCTGTCTTGCAAGAAAGAAATGTTCCTAACATTAATCCTCCTGTTTTAATCAACGAGTCAGTAACAACTTGTCTGCAAGTTTCCTACCCATATTCCGAAAGTTAACACATCAAAAATCTCACAAATCACGTGTGTCATGGTCATGTTGTTTGTCCCCAGCTGGTGACACTGTCCTGGGAGGTTGTAGAACTTTGGGAGGCAGTTCTATCTTGCCAGAAGTGAATCACTTGGGGTGTGCCTTTGGAAGTTTTTATTCTGGACCTGTGGCTCTGCACTCACTCTGCTTGCTACTCACAAAGGGTAAGGTCATCTGCCATGGGTCCTAACTCTGCCTTGTGTGCCCAGTTGCCATTATGGACTGACCATCTGTGAGCTTCCCATAAATCTTTTCTTCTGTGTGTTTGTTTATATTGTTATTTCTGTTACAGTGATGACAACTGACTAATACAGTACTGGAGAGTGGGGTCATTGCTATACAGAAACCTAACCATTTTTTTCTTAGGCCTTTGGAACTTGTTTTCAGGAGTTTGGAAATGTTTGAAGATGCAGATGAGAGACACACTGCAGGGATTGAGAGACCATTTAGGTGTGAGTAAGGTAGACTAGAAAGCCATTGCTGATATAAATGCAGATAGAACTCACAGATGTTTAGAGAAAAATGGGGACTTTATAAGGCTCCAGAGTAGAGGTCATTCAGTTTACATTCTGGTGAACAGAACAAAACAAAACAAACAAACAAACAAACAAAAATATGTGTACATTCTCCCTTGTCCTAAAGACTTGAGTGAGGATAAATTTAAAAGTAATGGACCAATTAACTTAACAGAGGAAATATCAAAACAGACTAATGTTCAGGCTGTATGTATGTTGCAGCTTTATTCATTCAGCCAGAAATGTAATGAGAAAATAGAGTACAAATCACAGCAGAAAAACGTGGAAAATGTGCAGTTTAAAGAGGCAAAAAGTGATAGGACTGAGGGATTTTATAATTTTACTGAGAATATGGGCATTTTGGGCAAAGAGGATATAATTTTTAAAGAAATAAACAGCATTAAAGAGGACAATAAAGATGATCTGGAGGCATAGAGGGAGTAGGGTAGGTCCTTTCCCACATGAGGTCCTTTGTTGTTGTTAGATGCCATTGAGTTTTGTTCAACTCGTAGTGACCCTCATAGGGTTTTCAATGCCATATTGTTTCAGGATTGTTTTGGGAGTGGATTGCCATGTCCTTCTCCCATATATAAGGTCCTAGTGCATCAAATAAAATACCCATTTGAAAAGGGAAGGTCTGAAAAGCTGCATCCTGGATGCATTCCTGAAAAGAGACCATTCAGGGAAATTATTTCTTGGCCTGGGCATACAGAGGATGCCACTGTAGCTATGGTTCAAAAAAGTGAGCTACCTCTTGAACTGGCAGCAAAATATGGAATTGTTCACATGGTGTTGGTTTTATAGTCATGTAAGAATGCAAGAATTAAAGGGTTAAGGAGGCTGCCGCCAAGGTCACAGAAGATAGTCTGAGAAGCCAAGTAATATGTACTCCTCCTGATCTGCCATTTCATGAGATTGAGATTGTCTGAAATGGGTTCTGCCATGTCTGAGTTGGCTCCATGCATTTTTGCTTCTATAGACTAATATCCTCCAACTGTAAGTCCCCAATAAATCTCTCCCTTGATAATTTTGTTTTCGTTGCTTTCTGTGTTACAGTGATATACCACTTGACAAATATAGAAGGCTGGGACACTATGCAGTGTATAGTATACTCACTTTTCCTTCAGGGGCCCCTGAGATAGTGGTACTTGAAACTGACAGTAAATCCTAAATGATAATGGAGACCCCAGCATGTTGGAGATACCAGGAGTACAGAACTTCTGCTGAGGAAAGCAATGAATGGAATGAGTCCAAGAGAGAAACCATGAGCAGTACAACCAGAAAAGGCGTAGGAGTAGGGCTGCTCAAGTCCATTGGAGATCACATCATGACACTATGCACCCCAGATGCTGGATGTGGAGATATAGGATTTTGTGTTTCTTCTGCTGGGTTTTGTAAAGCTTTGGTCTCATTTCTCCTTTTTATGATCCTCTTCTTCCCTTTTGGAATGGGAATGTTTACATTGTGCCATTATATATTTGAAGTACATAATTTTCTTTTGGATTTTATATGGACTCATACTTAAGGGTCTGTTTTGAATCTCAGAGGAGACGTTGAATTAATTTGGATACTTGACCAATATTAGAGCTGGACTTTGGGTATAATTGGAGAAGGGCAAAATGCATTTTGCATTATGAGAAAGGCTTGAGCTTTTGTGGACCTTTGGGACCCCATGAACTCATGATTTGAATACTTGTTCTCTAGTTCATGTCTCTGTATTGGAAGGTTATAAAAACATTGAGAAGTAGGGCCTAGCCAAAAAAATGTGTGTTACAGGGACAAGTCCAAGGGGTATATTTTTTCTAGCTATTTCCTGTCTTGATTTCTGCTTCCTGATCAGCCATGAAGGGAATAGCTTTTTCCATTACATACTCCCACTTCAATGATGTTCTGCCCAAGCATATGGGGTCAAGTGACCATAGACTATAGCTTCTGAAAATGTGAGGCAAAATAAATAATTCCTCTCTTTAAATTGTTCTCATTATTTTGGTCACAGTCATGCAGTAGTAACTAATACAACACCATATACAAAAATATATTCAAAAAGGATTAAAAACTTAAATGTAACATCACAAACTATAGAACTCCTAGAAGAAAACCTACATGGCATTGATCTTGGGAATGAATTTTTGGATATGGCACCAAAAGCACAGGAAACAAAAGGAAAAAATAAAAGTGGGATTATGTCAAACTAAAATATTTATGCATGTAACAGGAAAAAAATCAACAAAATGAAAAGGAAACATAAAAATGAAAGAAAACATTTGCAAATTATATACCTAATGTTAACCTAATATCTATAATATGTAAGAAACATACAACCTAGTAGCCAAAGCAATAGTAGCAATACCAACAAATCCATAGATAGCTCAATTAAAAGTGGGCAAAGGACCTGAATAAATATATTTAATAAAAGATAAGTAACCAGTAATCATCAGGGAAATGCAAAGTAAAATGACAATGTGATAACATTATATCCCTTTTAGGGTGACTATTATGAAAAAGTTAAAAGTTAAGTAATGGGGAGGATATGAAGAAATTTAAACCCTTACACACTCTTGGTGGAAATCTAAATTAGTACAACCACGGTGACAAGCAGTGTGTATGTAAAGAAAATTAAATCAATATTTCCAAGAAATATCACTATGCTTATGTTCATAAGAATACTAGTGACAATAGCCAAAATAAGTGTACATTGATAAATAAAACAGTAAGCAAACAAACACACACATATGCACATAATGGAATGTTATGCAGCTTTAATAAAGAAGGAAACTCTGCCATTTGTAATAATATAGATGAACCTTGAAAACATTATATGACATGAAATAAGCAAATAAAAAAGTCAAATAGTGTATTATTTCACTTGTTTGTGGAACCTAAGAAAGTCAAATGCATAAAAACAGTAAATAAAAAGGTAGTTATCAGGGATTGAGTATGGAGAAAATGGAGAAAGTACCAATCAAGTACCACAGAGCTACACATATAAGATTAATATGTTCTGGAAACTTGGGTGGCATGGTGATTATGTTGATTCACATGTTTATGCACACTAGGCATTTACTGAGAGACAGGATAAGGCAGAAAAGTATTCTTGTGTGGTGATAGATATATGTTGTTTAGTTGATTGTGTAGATCATTTCATGATACTTCATATATAAAAAGAGAAATTGTTTTTGTTGTTAGGTGCCATTCAATTGGGTCTGACTCATAGTAACCCTATGTACAACAGAACAAAACACTTCCCACCACTGTTCCATTCCTGGCACTATTGTCAGTGCTTCTCTGCTGTTCATGGGGTTTTCAATGGTGGATGGTTTTTAGAGTGGATTGCCAGGTCCTTCTCCCTAGCCTGCAGACTTGGTATTTCCAGAAAGTCTCCGATCCAAGGACTAACCAGGCCAGTTGTGCTTAGCTTCTGAGATCAGCTGGGATCAGATGCTAGCATGTTATGGCTGTTTGTATACATTAAATGAATACATTTTTTCATTTTATTCATAATGTAATAGTACTGTCTCTCACTTTGCCATACTGTGGGGGATTGTGTGTTGTCCTGATGCCTTTACCACCAATTTTTAGATATAAGCAAGGTCACTCATACTGGACAGGTCTCAGCTGAACTTCCAGACTAGGACAGACTACAAAGAAGGACCTAGAAGCCCACTCCTAAAACAATTAGCTGTTGAACATCCTATGAATAGCAGAGCAGCACTATCATAGATAGTGCCAGAAAAAGAACCTCCCCAGGTTAGAAGACACTCAAAAGATATTTGAAGAAGAGTTGCCTCCTGAAAGTAGAGTCAACCTTAAAGATGGAAATGGAACAAAGCCCTTGCGATTTTCAGCTGCTGATGTGGCACAACTGAAAATGATAAGAAATAAATGTAAACTACCATCAACAATTGGAACATGTAATGTAGGTAGTATGTATGTAGGAAAATTAGAAAGGATCAAGAGTGAACTGGAGTGCATAAACATGAATATTCTAGGCATCAGTAAGGTTAAATGGACTAGTACTAGCCATTTTGAATCAAAGAATCATATAATTGCCTGTGCTGGGATCTGTAGTATCTGTTGTATAATTTTCAGCATCATAGCCACACACAAGATCTCACAGTATGGCAAACTAACCAGGGACATCATAGCTGATGTCAGATGGACATTGACTAAAAGCAGAGAATACCAGAAACATATCTATATATGTTTTACTGAATATGCAAAGGCATTTTACTGTGTGGATCACAACACATTGTCATAACATTGCAAAGAACGGCAATACCTGAACACTTAATTTTACTCATGAGTAATCTGTACATGGACCAGGAGGCAGTCGTTCAAAACAGACAAGAAAACACTGCTTGATTTAAGGTCAGAAAAGTTGTGTGTAGGGCTGTACCTCTTCAATGTCTATGCTGACCAAATATTATGAGAAGCTAGACTTTATGAAGAAGAATGTGGCATCAAGATTGGAGGAAAACTCACTAACAATCTGTGTTATGCAGTCGACACATTTCTGTGGGCTGAAAGTGAAGAGATTTGAAACATTTACTGATGAAGATCAAAGAACACAGACTTCAGTATGGATTGCACCTCAACAGCAAGAAAACAAAATCCTTACACCTGAGTCAGTAAACAACTTCACAATAAAGGGGGAAAGGACTGAAGTTGTCCAAGATTTTGCTTTACTTGGTTCTATAATCAATACTCACTGATGTAGCAGTCAAGAAATCAAAAGATACTTTGCATTGGGAAAACTCTTACAACAGACCTCTTTAAAGTGTTGAAAAATAAAGATGTCACATTGAAGACGAAGATGTGCCTGAGTCATGCCATGGTATTTTCAGTTGCAACATACACTAATGAAGGCTGGACAGTAAATAGGAAGCTAGGAGAAGCATTGGTACTTTTGAATTATGGTGCTAGAGATGAATATTGAATATACCATGGACTACCAAAAGAATCAACAGATCTGTCTTAGAAGAAGTGCAATGAGCATACTCCTTAGAGGTAAGGCTGGCAAGACTCCATCTTCTTTTGGACAATTTCTCTGTTGGAACCAATCTCTGGAGAAGGACATCATGTTGGGAAAGTGACAAGTCAGCTAAAAATGAAAACCCTCAATTAGATGGATTGACAAAGTGGCTGCAGCAATGGAATTAAACATAAAAAATATCATATTCCTGGCACAACATCGGGGATCATTTTGTTCTGTTGTACATAGGGTATCTATGAATAAGACCTGACTCCATGGCACCTAATAATAGCAAACTATGCTAGGAATGAATATGTAAAGAGAAATGGAGCTGCATTCATCACCAGAAACGTCATCCCAAGATCTGTCCTGAAGTACAATGCTGTCAGTGATAGAATATTATCCATAAACCTCCAAGGAATTCCAGTTACTATGACTCTTATTCAAATGTATGCATTTATAATTAAGTCCACATATGAAGAAATGGAAGATTTTTACCAGCTGGTCCAGTCTGAAATTGATCAAACATGCAATCAGGATGTGCTGATAATTACTGGTGATTAGAATGCAAAAATTGGAAACAAAGAAGAAAGATTAGTAGTTGGAAAAAATGGGCGTGATGGAAATAATGCTGGAGATTGCATGATAGAATTTTATCAGACCAATGACTTTTTAATTACAAATATATTTTCCCCAATAATTTAATTACAAATACATTCTTCCCCATGTAAATGATCCCTATAGGAGGCTGGAGTTTCACTCAGTTGGTAGAGTGCTGCTCTGCACTCTCTGAGGCCCTAGGTTCAATCCCCACCACAGCAAAAATATAGAAGTAGGATGTGGCAGCCCACTCCTGAAGCAATCCTGAAAGAATCAGCCATTGAAAACCCTATGAACATCAGACAAGCAATGACAAAGTGCAGGGCATGATGTATTGTCAGGGAGTATTTCATTCTGTTGTACATAGAGTTGCTATGTGTCAGACCTGAGTCAGTTTCATGTAACAACAACAATACACATGAATTCACCACATGTACCATATAGGAAATAAACTGACTACATTTATGGAAATAGATGATGGAAAACCTCAATACCAGAAACCAGAACAAGACTAGGTGCTGACTGTAGATCAGACTGTCATCTACTCACGTGCAAATTCAAACTGAAACTGAAGAAAATTAGTGCAGTGTACATAAGCCAAGGTTTGACCTTGAGTATATCCTACCTAAGTTCAGAGACCATTTCAATAATAGATTTGATGTGTTAGACACTAATGACAAAAGACCATATGAGTCGTGGCATGGCATCAAAGAGGTTATTCATGAGTGAAACAAGAGGTTATTAAAAGGACAGAGGAAAAAAGAAAGACCAAATTACATGTCAAAAGAGACTCTGAAACTTGTCCTTGAATGAGGAGTTGTTGTTGTTGTTAGGTGCCGTCGAGTCGGTATCAGACTCATAGCGACCTTCTGTACAACAGGGGAAACACGATTGTCAGTGCTTCTCTGCTGTTCATAGGGGTTTCAATGGCAGATTGATTTTTGGGAGAGGGTTGCCAGGTCCTTCTCCCAAGCCTACAGCTTCTGGTGTTCCCAGGCGGTCTCCCATCCAGGTACTAACCAGGCCAGACCCTGCTTAGCTTCCGAGATCTGACAGGATCGGATGCCACAGGGCTACAGCTGCGAATGAGGAGTAGCTAAAGTGAATGGAAGACATGACAAAGTTAAAGAACTAAACAGAAGATTACAAAGGGCAGCTAGAGAAGGAAAAATAAAATATTATAATGACATATGCAAAGAGTTGGAGATAGGGAATAATATGCTCCATTTTTCTCTAGCTTAAGAATTGAAGGAAAATTCAACAAAATTTCAGCCTTGACTGACAATAGTTAAGGCTTCTAAATGGGAAATATTAAATGACACTGAAAACATCAAAATAAAATGGAATACACAGAATGATTATATCAAAAAGAATTTGTGAATGAGCAGCCATTTCAACAGATAGTATAAGATCAGGAATCGGTGGGACTGAAGGACAAAGTGGGAGTTTCTTTGAAGGCATTTGTGAAATACAGGGTCCAGGAATTGATGCAATACCAATTGAGATGTTTCAACAAACACATGAAGCATTGGAGGTGCTCTCTTGTCTATGCAAAGAGATTTGGAAAACAGAGACCTTGGCAACTAGTTGGAAGAGATCTATATTTGTGCCTATTCCCAAGAAGAAGAATCCAACCTAATGTGGGAAGTATTGAACTATACCATTTTTATCACACACAAATAAAATTCTGTTAAATATCATTCAATAGCAACAATAGCTATATATTGACACAAAACTGCTGGAAAATCAACTCAGATTTATAAAATGATGTGGAACCAGGAACATCATTGCTAATATCAGATGGATTTTGGCCCAAAGCAGAGAATACCAGACAGACATCTATCTTTGTTTTATTGA
>VMDO01027513.1:0-25139 GCA_007922755.1 Pedetes capensis
GAAGACCTCATCCACCGTTTCCGTGTACTCATGAGGAGGTGTGGAGGGGCGGTACCAGGCTCAAGTGGGAGCAGTGTAGCTGGGCCACACTGCTCAGTTTCTTGCCTCCCCTCATGGCCTGAATTTAGCCTGGCTCAGTGCCTGCGATGTGTTTTTAAGTTTATCCTGATTTTATTGTAGCTTTTTGGCAATCTCTATTTGCGCTCACTCTTCATTTTCACTTGAGCCCTGTACATTCTGTAGCCATGATTTCAGGTGGGATGAGCTCACTGTACTTTTTCATTTGTCTGTATTTGGGCGTATGCCATCCAGTCTACTGGCTCTTCAGTCTGCTCTCAGCTTCACACATTTTGGCCTCCAAGGCCAACTGGCTTGTTTCCCTTGCATCTCTGCCTCTCTGGACTTGCTACAACTGCTTTCTGGCCTGGCTCTCCTTAGCTTGGCATCGTTGCCTCCTCTCTGCCTTGGCTAAGAAACTCTATTCAGCAGATAGCTCTGTGTTGAGGCGCTACTCCAGGTGTTATTTGTTTAAATGCTCTTTCTTGTTCAGTTCCCCATAAGGACGTTCAGCTCCTTCTTTCCCCCTCTTTAACAAAAACATTTTGTAGTGAATATTTACCAGTCGTTTTTATTTTATCAATCAATATAATCAATACTGATCTAATATGGTTGAATTTTTAGCATGTATGATTTTTTAAATTTATGTTTGGCACTTGCTATGAACCAAGGCACATACAGTTCACATGCCCTCTGATCTTTTATAACTTATTATATAAGCATCAAGTTGAGCTTTCCCTGTCTCCTCTAATATTCTGGCACAACCAGACATTTTTACTTTAAGGTTAAACTTCTTTTTTCTGATCTCAATTAACATAGATCGTATTGCCACCTCAAGAAATTGTGTGGCATTCATCCCCCAAAATTCCTCCAACCTTTGTAATTTCTGCTTGATATCCCTTTGCCTGCCCACCCCCTCCACCCCCATAATTTTTGGGTTTTTCCAGTTTCTTTCTCACTGTTTTTATGTTTGTGTAAATCTCACCTCTCAGTGTTAGAGTCTCCCGAGTTTCTATTTTATTTTTGTTTTTCTTTTCTCATTCTGTCTTGCGGTCTCTGTCCCTCACATTCATGTACCCAGTCTCTTCCCCTCTCCCTTATGGGTTTTCTCCTTGCAGTTTTTCTCTTTTGCTCCCTGGGTTGGGGCCTTTCTTCCTGGGGAGAGGCTTTGCACTCTGGTCTCAGAGCCAGGGTGAAGCCCCAGACGCCTCCTCGTTATCAGTACCTGGCTCTTCATGAGCTGTAATTAATCTTGACAGCAGAGTATAAATTAGAGTGTATGGGGGAGGAATTTTCTCCCTTGCCTCTAGAAGAGTTGGTTTTTCTGGCTGCTTTTGAACCTTTTTAATTTTTTTCCTGTTTTCTTTTTCACTTTTGGTTCTGCTCAGGCCACGAAGGTCTTGCAATAAGCAACTAGGTAAGGTTGAACCCAGGAAAGTCTGGTTTGAACTACATTTAGCCAAGAATCTATGTGCAGAATCTGTTCAGGATGTCTAGCCTGATCCCTGACCCTGGTCACCACTGGATACACACGGCCAATTATACCTCTATGTATAGTTTCCTCGGCCACCCCCCACCCCCAACATTAAAGGTAGGACATGCAATCTCATGGGCTGGGATTTAGCTCAGTGGGTAGGGCGCTGCGCTGCAGTCTCTGAGGTCCCGAGTTCAATTCCCAGCACCGCAAAAATGGGAGAAGGACCTGGCGATCCACTCCCAAGGCAATCCCGAAACAGTCAGCCATTGAAAACCCTATGCGGGTCACTATCAGTCGGATACTCACTTGACGGCACCTAAACAACAACAACATGCAATCTCACAGAATTTCCTCAGTTCCTGGGGTGTTAACTTCACTCAGTAGTTCCCGGTGTAACCCTTTCTAAACTTCCTTTTCGTGCTCTCCAAAACAGTAAGCTTAGACACTTCACCACCCATGTCTCCCTGGTTCTGCACATCTCAGTCTTCTCTCCTACTTTTATCTTGTTCTGTTAGAGCTGCCCTTATAACTGACATTCCACAGATGCCAGTTAGGGGGCGGGGGTGCCAGGTGTCACCGCAAAGCCATATGCGGCCCCGGTGGAACTCTGCACCTTACACTCATACACCATGGATTTCCCCCTCCCAGTGGGGAAAGTCAGGACCCCCCTCCTGGTGAGGGGAAGTCAATCCCTGGGCAGGCAACCACGTCCATCAGCAGTTGCTCCAACCGAGACCAGTAGTGTGCCCAGGAGAGGTGAACAAGCTCTCCTTCCCTTCCTGTGGACGGGTCCTGTCTCTTGAGGCCCCGTCCCTCTTGAGGCCCATTTACCTTTCCTGTAGCATGCTCTTCCTAAAAACCACCCTGAAACTTTGTAGGTTCCAGTGGACAGACAGGGCGGGTACGCCAAGCTTTGAGGACATGTTCTCTTTCTGGGGTTCAAGGCTTACCTGATGGTGCCTACCCTGGCCCGAGGCCCCCAGACCTGCAGGCAAAGGAGACAATAAATTTGCCATCTGGCCCCACCTTGGGTTCCAAGAATGTTATGGGACCGGTGGGGCCAGAGAGACTATAGGCAAGCTCAGGAAAGTTTTATTACACTCCTGTGTGTGTTCCAGTGGAATCCCTTCCAAAGACTGAGCCTCCAACAAACGAACCTTGGACCTCTTTTGGAGACCCTGAGCAGGGAGGGTTTACAAAAGCAATAATGGTGTGAGAACAAAGCAAGGTTACAGAAGCCAGTAGGAAGTGGTAGGTGATCAGTTCTCTCTCGGAAGCGGGTAGGGAGTCGTAGGTGGTCAGTTATCTCCCGAAACCTACAGGAAGAGAAGGGGAGGATGTAAATTCCTCCAGCCTGGAACACAGAGATGTACATTGTAGGTAGTAAGCAGTTCTATCAAGTTGAAACAGCTCTCTTACTAGCAGAATTTTCACTAGGTCATTTGTAAGAAACCAAAGTGATTTTAGATGCACGTGATTTGTAATAAGTTAAACAACCTTCAGCTGAATAAACAGTGCTTTCCTAGAACGAACAGTTGTGCTTCCCCCACTGGTCCTTCTTTGGTAGGCTGCTTCAAATGCGTTGGTAGAATATGCATTAAATGAATGGTCAGTCAGGTTGAACTTACCTGTTTCTGCACACGTTTATTATTTTTGCTGCAGATGACTCAAAATCCTTTCACCTAGGTATTTTGAGGTACAGAGTGCATTTATCATTATCTGTAGTCTCCCAAAAGTAAGTTGCACTTTAGAAAGGCTGAGTAAATCTATTTTATTTGGTAAAAAGTGTATCATAATAAAAAGATGGTTGATCCAAAATTTTCTTACCTACTAGCAAGTAATAATCAAGTTTTAGTTTCTTTGGTATGTGGTATATGCTTTCCTCGGCATTACAAAGGTGAAATTTTTAAAGTTTAAAATTTGGCAGTAAACACTTTTGTCTTTTTGTACTGGGGAGAGAGGTGTGATAGGGGAAATCTCCATCGTGCTAAGGGCAGAATTTCTTTCTTAAAATCATGACGAAATGTCTTATGCTGCTTGTAGGAGATGGCTGTTACCAAGGTTTAGATTTCTTCTCTTTTCAGAGAATGGAAGAAAGAGACGGGGCGGGGGCGGGGGCACAGGGGGGCAGTCCTGCAGTAGAAGACAGCTGAAAAATGCAGATGGTATCCAAAAATGTCTGAGCTTGGAAGGGTTCCAAATATCAAGGTGACTTATCGTAACTTGCAGAAGAAATATGGAAATCTTAGGTGCCCTCTGTACAACTTCACAGTAGCTTTATTTTGCATATGGGTCATTGCTACTGAAATTTATTCTTTCTGTACTTTTTGACTCTATGATTCTCTGTGTAAAACCATTTTCCTTTTTTATGGATACTTACCTATTCAGCCATTGAAAACCCTATCAGTAGCAGGAAAGCACTGGCATAGTGCGGGGCATGGCACAGTGTCAGGTAGTGTTTCATTCTGTTGTAGGTAGGGTTGCTATGAGTCAGACCCGACTTGATGGTACCCAACGACAGCAGCAACATCAACAACAAGCTATTAAGACATTCTTCAGGAAGAAAGGCTGAATTAATGCATTCCTTATTGGAACAGAATTAAAAGTTGTTGTTTTTAAGTGTAACTTGCAACTGAAACTTTTAGACTTTTGAACAAAGTAGCTTAAATGTTACAATAACTGATTTTTGGATATGTCAACCAATACTCCCCTGCAGTTAATTACACTGAGGACTGACCCTTTTACACCGAAATCCTCACTTAGAAAAATTCACTTCTTATTGGAGTGTGTTTGCAATTCAACATTTGAATGGAATAAGTACTGTTGCCATTTTTAAACCTTTGAGATTATCTTCCTGTCTTTGATGAGACATCAAAACACTTTTGATTCGTTGGATTACTTGTTCTTCTTTTTTTTTCCAGAAATAATTTGAATTTCCTAATGAGTTCTTGGTGGCCCAACCTTGAAGATCTTTATGAAGCAAATGTTCCTGTGTATAGGTTTATTCAGCGACCTGGAGATTTGGTCTGGATAAATGCAGGCACTGTGCATTGGGTTCAGGCTATTGGGTGGTGCAACAATATTGCCTGGAATGTTGGTCCGCTTACAGGTACTTTATACACGAATAGATTTCATGTTTTAAAAGACTGTTTCTAATAATTATTATTTTTGTACTAGAAAATAACTCACTAACGGTGACAAAAATCTTAGTTGTTAATACAGAGATCAAATTAAAGCTTAAAGGTGGCGATCTAATACATAACATAAAGAGTCTGGCCTTTGTAGCCAGAAAGGCCTGCATTGGACCTTAGCTCTGCACTGGTACTGTTATGACTGGGCACATTTGTTTTTAACCTGTTAGGGCCTCAGTTTCATCATCTACAGAATGTGGACTGGAAAATCTAGAAGTCTTTGAAATCATATAAGGTATTAAAACAACTTAGCATAATGCCTTACTTACTACGAGTGCTCTTTACATGATAGAATTTTTTAACCACCATCACCATCACAGCCGCCGCCGCCGCCGCCGCCGCCGCCGCCGCCGCCGCCACCGCCGCCACCGCCGCCACCACCATCATCATCATAAAACATAGTACCCTGGCAGTGTTTTGAGGTTTTCGGAATTGGTGTTGAACTTAAATTTGAGATGTGATAATGGTTATCTTCATATTGTCTACCACTTCGGTTACTTTATAACTTGTTGCTTTTTTCCCCCTCCTAGCCTGCCAGTATAAATTGGCAGTAGAACGGTATGAATGGAACAAGTTGCAAAGTGTGAAGTCATTAGTACCCATGGTTCATCTCTCCTGGAATATGGCACGAAATATCAAAGTCTCAGATCCAAAGCTTTTTGAAATGGTTAAGTAAGTGCTTTTGGAAAGTGCTATAGTCTCTATTTTTTGCGGGGGAGAGTTAACTATTCAGTATATTTCTCCCTAAAGAATGATGTTAACATGTTACGACAAAATGGTTCAGAGGCTTGTCAAAATGGTGTAAGAGAATGCACATCTTAAAAATACCTCCTTCCTTTCCAAATCAATCGCCCATGATTCTGTGGTGAAAGGAGGCATGAAGACATACATGATGGTATAAAACAGTGTCACACATTCTTATTTGCCTTATAATTTATAGATAAAATTTGATTTCCCAGGACAACTCAAGTTGCTTTATTATTTTAAAAATTATTGTTAGGTTGTTTGATCTTACCTTTTCTTTTTTGCCAACAGTATTGGGGGATAATTGGCAATTTTATGCATTAAATTATCCAGTTTCATGCCTTAGAGATATACAATGGGTTAAGGAACATGCACCATAATGAAGGTAGTTAGTATACCCATCACCTCATGTAAAGTCATGTAGTTAACATTTGCGTGTATGTGTACGCTCAGAATACCATCCCTTTAGTTAATTTTGAATTTATAATACACTATTAACTGTTGTCATCATGCTGTATACTACATCCCCAGAACTTAATCATCTTGCATAACTGAAACTTTGCACCCCTTGGCCAACATCTTTCCAAACCACTTGTATCCCTTTCCCTGATAACCAGCATTCTCCCTTGAGCTTCTGTTTGACATTTTTAGTTCTACCTGTGTGTGAGATCGTCGGTACGGTCTTTCTCTGCGTTTGACGTAGTTTGCTTAGCGTAGTATCTCCCATATTCATTCGTGACGTCGCTGATGGCAGAATTCCCTTCTTTTTAGAGGCCAAAGAAGATTCCATTGTGTATAAATGCCATATTTTCTTTATCTGTTCATCCATCAGTGGACACTTGGCTTTTATGAATAAAGGTGAAAGGAACATGGGAATGCCTTTGGATATATGCTCAGTAGTGGAATTGCTGGATCATGTGGTAGTTCTGTTGCCACCTCTGTACTGTTTTGCATGATGGCAGTACCAACTTAACATCCTCACCAACAGTGTGTGAGAGTTCCCTTTTTCAGCAACCTGGGCAACACTTGGTACGCTTTGTCTTTTTAACAGTAGGCATCCTAAAAGATGTAAGGTGATACCTCGCAGTGACTTGGCTTTACAGTTCCCTGATGGTTAATGATGTTGAGTACCTCTTCATACATCTATTGCCCAGGTGTATGTCGGGGCTGGGGTCTGGCTTTGTTGGAAGAGCAATGCTCTGCACTCTCTGAGGCCCTGGCTCATGAGACCCAGCACTGCAGAAATGGCAGAAGGGCTTGGCAGTCCACTCCCATAGCAATCTCAAAACAATCAGCCCCTGAAGACCCTGTGAGGGGTGCTATCAGTTGGACACAATTCAAGAGCACCTAACAACAAGATGTATGTCTTCTGAGAAATGCCTTTTCCAGTCTGTTGCACGTGTGTGTGTGTGTGTGTGTGTGTGTGTGTGTGTGTTTTCTCAGACAAGGTCTCACTGTGCAGCCCAGGCTGGCCTCTTAACTCAAAATCCTCCTGTGTCAGCCTCCTGCGTGCTGAGATTACAGGTGTGCACCACCACATTCAGCTCTTGGCACATGTGTGTGTGTGGGGGGGGGGGTACTGGGGGTTGAACCCAGGGCCCCGCGCTTGCATGCTCTGCAAGTGTTGGAACACTGAGCTGGCCCCTCAGCCCATTTTTTTACTTTCTGAGACAGGATCTTGCTAAGTTACACAGACTTGCGATCCTCCTGCCTCTGCGCCTCCCAAGCCGCTGGGATTACAGGCGTGGGCTACCACGCCCGGCGCTCTTGGCACTTTTAAAAGTCAGATTATTTGATTTTTTGCCATCAAGTCATGCAGTTTCCTTACATGTTTATTGTATTAACTCCTTACCACATGTATTATGTGACATATTGTCTCCCATCCTGAGGTTGATATTTCACTTTGCTGATTGTTTCCTTTGATGCGTGTGGTTCTGTTTAGGTTAATATTGTTTCACTTGCTAATTTTTACTTTTCTTGCCTGAGCTTTTGACATTATGTCCAGAAAAGTCATTGACCAGATCAGTATCAAGAAGTGTGTCCCCAGTAATCTTACAGCTCCAGGTCATCATATATTTAAGTCTTTAAGCCGGCTTTTGAGCTGGGTTTTGTGTATGGGACATGAGATAGTGGTCCAACTTGATCATTCTTCATGAAACTATCCACCTTTCCTAACATTTTTTTTTTTGACCACCTTTTCCTTTGCTCACTCTATGTCCTTTGCATACTTGGCTACTTTTGATTACTAATTCAGTGTCCTCATTAATTATTGATTTGCTCAAGCTTTCTATCCATTTATGATTCTGACTTGATAGGCAGAATGTTTCTTGAAATTTGCCCATTTCTTCCAGTTATTCAGTTCCTGGCATATTACTGTTTATATGTCTCTTTGATCTTTTTTATTTCTGAACGTGTTTTATCTATTATCACATCTCCTCATGCACTTCTGATTTTGTTTGAATATTATCTCCTATTTTCTTGGTGTAGGTAGGTGTTTGCCTTTTTAAAATACATGTTCAAAAACCTAAGGGTGCTGATTTTTTCACCTATTTTTAAAAATTCTCCATCAGACTTAATATCAGCTCCAGTCTTTGTTTCCTTCACTCTGTTAACCTTGGGCTTATTTTACTGTAAAGAGTTAGGTCATTCATTTGAGAACCCTTCTTTTTTTAAAAAATGTGAGCATTTGTTGCTATAAATTTCCCTTTTACTACTACTTTTTCTGTATACTCTAGATTTAGGTATGGGGTGTGCTCCTGTTTTTGGTTGTCTGCAGATACTGTCTAAATTGCTTCTCTTATTTTCACTTTGACCAAATGTTTTTTTAAGAATGTGGTGCTTAGTTAGTTTCCGCTATTTGTGAATATTCCAGGTTTTTCCCCATTTTGTTTTGTTTTGGTTTGCTTTCCCCTGTTGTCCATTTCTACTTCCATTCCATTGTGATCAGAAATAATTTCTAGGGATCGTTTTAATCTCATATGTGTGAAGACTTATTTTGTGACTTACAGTGTTAATTATCCTGAGAATGTTGTATACATGCTTGAGAAGAATATGTTGTCTTCTGCTGTTGTGTGGGTAATACTTGATCTCTGTGTTGCCAGTCAGCTAGCTGGTGTCCTTTTGCTCTCTGTGGATAGAACTGGTGGATAGGCAAGGAGAAGCTCTTCAAGTGGTGGTCTTTGGCAACATGGGTATCCCTGAGTGTTCGTTTGATGGCAGTGAGCAGTGAGAGCCAATAGGGGGGAACAGCGACAGCAAGTGCTGCCTTCTAATGTTACAGCTCTAATGCAGTCCAAGAAAGTCATATTCCTCAGCCCTTCAAGTGTTACAGCTCCTATGAAGGCCCAGGAGACCAGGACTCCTAAGCCCGTAAGTGCTACAGCTCTTAGATAGGCAAGGAAGTCAGGATTCCTTGGCCCTTGACAGCAGCTGGTATTTCAGCTTCTGGTAGGGGGTCAGGGTAGGGACTAGGTGTGGGGCCTCCTCAGCCTTACAGCAGCTGACAGTAGCTGGTACTGCAGCTTCCAGGCAGGACTAGGTATTGGGATTCCTCAGTTCTAAACAACAGTCAGTATTACAGCCCCCCGGCCTTGGGCATCTGAGACTCTTGATCCGAAAAACTTGACAGTTTTTCCAGCAGCCAGTTTCTCTTTTCTGGCTCGTTAGAGCCTTTTCTCTGCCTTCTGCCATCCCGCTTCTTTCTTCCTTGATCGTTCTCCTGACCTGTTCACTGTCAGTGTTGCTGCCATTCAGAAGGCAGCAATCGTGGGCCTTAACCTCGTTGCTGCTGCTTCTGCTTGTGCCAGTGGCTGGTCAGTCTAGCAGCTACGCCACTCCTTCAGCGGTCAGTCTTTGATGCTTTTGCCGCTCAGTGCTCTGGCTGCTCTTCTGTCTCTGCCACTGTGGTTCCTCTGTCTCTGCTGTCCCTTGCCACTGCTATCACCTCCATTCTGCTGTCCCCGCTGCTTTTTTCATGTTACCAGCTCAGCTTGCACTACTCAAAACAGGCAAAGACCACTCAGGAGAAGCCTTTTCTTGGTCCTAATGTTATAACACCAGAGGGCAGCACAAGAGGGTGTCTCTTGGCCAGTCTGGCGTGAGTGAGCTGAACAGCTTCCTCATACAGCCAGGAAAAGGGCAGGTTGCAGCAATCACAGAAATGAAGGCTTATGTTTGCACCAGTCACAACATAGTCCCTTTTGCACAAGTCACAGCAGTCCTCTTTTGCCAGTTGCAGCAGTGCCAATCACAGAAATGAAGACTTGTTTGCACCAATCACAGCAGTCCCTTTTCTAAGCCACCAGGGTAAGTGCTACCCCCCACCCCCGCCCTGTGTCGGTCACAAGGTCACGCAGAGTTCACTGAGGCTTGTGATAGCAAAAAGTCCAGTGCACACTGTAGACTGAAACAGCCATGGCTGGAGCTGCACTTTCCCAACCTAGAATTGTGCTGCAGCAGCAATTGTCATGTGAATTCCTTCAGGCATCCGTGGTGTGTTGCTGGTGACGTGCTGCTGATGTAAAGGATGGTTCAGCTGGCCTCTTGACAGGGGGTTCTTTATTCAAAGCATGTTGATACTGAATATGGGAGTGCAGATGTCTCTTCCACATGCAGACTGGCTGTCTACCAAGTAGTGGGTTAGCAGAATTATAAGACTAATCAACTTTTAATTTTTTGAGGGACCTTTTTACTATTTTATATAATGGCTATGCTAATTCATACCCCCAAAAAATAGAGTGCAGAGGTTCTCTTTTCTCCACATCCTTGCCAGCACTTCTTATCTTTGTTGTTGTTGTTGTTGTTAGGTGCCGTCGAGTCGGTATCCGACTCATAGAGACCCTCTGTTCAACAGGGGAAACACTATTGTCAGTGCTTCTCTGCTGCTCATAGGGTTTTCAATGGCAGATTGATTTTTGGGAGGGGGTTGCCAGGTCCTTCTCCCAAGCCTACAGCTTCTGGTGTTCCCAGGCGGTCTCCCACCCAGGTACTAACCAGGCCCGACCCTGCTTAGCTTCTGAGATCTGACGGGATCGGATGCCACAGGGCTACCGCTGCAGGCTTCTTATCTTTAGCTGTCAGGTATTAGCCATTTTTACTGAAGGGGGGTGGTGTTCAGCTTTTTGTGAAGCAACTGTGGGCCATTTGCTTGTCGTCTTGTGAGAAACAGTCTGTTAGACCTCTTGCCCATTTTTAAATCAAGTTACTTTTCTTCTGTTGAGTTTCTAGGGTTCCTTAAAAGTTCTAGGCATCAACTCCTTTTGGTATGTGTCGTTTTACAGATATTTCCTCCGATTCCCTAGGTGGTCTCTTCTCCCTGTTGATTGTTTCCTTTAGAGAACAGGACCTTTTTAGTTTGGTCCAAACCCATTTATCTCATTTTGCTTTTGTTTCCTGTGTTTTCAGGGTCCTGTCTAAAAAATCCTTTCCATTTTAATGCCCTGAAGGACGTTGCCTGTGTTCATACTACGAGTCTTACGTTTTTTTTGTTGTTGTTGTTGTTGTTGTTTGTGGTACTGGGGGTTGAACCCAGGGCCCTGCACCTGCGTGCTCTGCAAGTGCTGGACCACTGAGCTGCACCCCCAGCTCATTTTTTTTTTTTTTTTTTTTTTTTTTTTTTACTTTTTGAGACAGGGTCTCGCTAAATTACGCAGACTGCCTCTGGTCTCGAACTTGCCATCCTCCTGCCTCCGCCTCCCGAGCTGCTGGGATTACAGGCGTGCGCCACCACGCCCGGCGTGAGTCTTAGGTTTAAGTGTCTAGTTCATTTTGAGTTGCCCTTTGTGAGAGACAGGAGGTTAATTTCATTCTTTTGCCTGTGGACATTCCAGTTTTCCGAACACTGTTTCATGAAAAAAATCCCTCTCCTTTCTTCAGTTCACATTCTCAGCACCTCTGTTGAAAACCTATTTTAGTCTTCAGGTGGATGGGTTTTCTTCCCAGGTTCTCTAGTCTGTGCCCTGCGTCTGTGTGTCTCTTTTTATGTCAGTTCCACCTGTTGTCTTTGCTGCATGTTGGTAGTATGGTTTGAAGTCAGGGAGTGTGCAGACACGCTCTTGCTTTGTCTTTTTTTCTGGATTGTTGTTGTTGTTGTTAGGTGTCGCCGAGACATGTCCGACTCATAGTGACCCTCATAGGGTTTTCAGTGGCTGATTGTCTCAGGATGCCTTGGATGGCATCGCCTATTGAGAGCATTTTGTGGCTTCATTTAATTTTAGAATTGTCTTTTTCAAGCTCTGTGAAGAATGCCTGCAGTTGATAGGGCTTGCATTGAATCTGTAGGTTGCTTTTGGGGAGCCTGGACATTTTAACAATGCTGATTTTTTTTTTTTCAGTGACGTTTTATCACTTTCATTGTAGTGACCTTTCGCTTCTTTGGCTAAATTTATTCCTGTGCATTTTACTATTATATTAGTAGCAACTGTAATGGGATTGTGTGCCCGAATTTATTTATTTATTTAGTTTTAATAATTTGCAATTTGCAAATGACAGCAATTTAACGGATAGTGAAAATAACACAAAACCAACACCCAAAAGAATAAGGGAATATATGGCAACAAGAAAACTCTCCAGTTGTACTTCCTCGATACATTTTGAGGTTTTGATATCTTACTTTACTTCCTTCCATATTACCCATCGGCCTGCAGCCGTACCACTGTGGCGTCCGATTCCATGAGATCTCAGAAGCTAAGCAGGGTCAGGCCTGGTTAGTACTTGGATAGGAGACCACCTGGGAACACCAGGTGCTATAGGCTTGGGAGACGGACCCGGCAACCCACTCCCAAAAAAACAACCAGCCATTGAAAACCCTATGAATATCAGAAGCAGTAACAATCCTCTTTCACCTGTTGTACGTAGGGTCGCTATGAGTCGGATACCGACTCCACAGCACCTACCACCACCAGCAACAACATTGCCCATCTCCTAATGTATTAATGTTCATTATATTTTCATTCATTTTATTTTTTAGTTATCATACTAAAGATACAACTGGATTCGTTTTCTGAATTCGTTTGTGTAATTACTCTTACCGGTGAGTTTTATACTTCCTGTGTTTTCTTTTTAGTCACTAACACCTCTTTCAGTTTGAAGTGTTTGCTCTAGCATTTTTTTGTAGAACATGTCTGGTGCAGATACATCTTCTCACCTTTTCATTTGTTGTTGTTGTTGTTAGTTGCCGTCCAGTCGCTATCCGACTCATAGCGACCCTCATAGGGTTTTCAGTGGCTGACTGTTTCGGGATTGCCTTGGGAGTGGAGTGCCAGGCCCTTCTCCCATTTTTGCGGTGCTGGGAATTGGACTCGGGACCTCAGAGACTGCAGCGCAGCGCTCTACCAACTGAGCTAAATCCCAGCCCACCTTTTCATTAGGAGTGCTTAATTGTCACTCCATTTCTAACAAATGGCTTTGCTGGGTTACAGTATTCTCAGTTGATAGGCTTGTTTCTTTTCTTTTCCTTTCTGTTCTATTCCTTCCGTTCCTTTTTTCTTCTCCCTACCCCCTAAAAGTTATCTAGTATCTTGAAAGCTTGATGCAGTTTTCTCTTGGTCTGGAAAGTTTCTGCTGAGAAGTCTGCTGTGAGGAGATTTGGGACACCGTTATTTATTTCTCCTCTTGGTCCCTTGAGAATGGTCTATTTATCTTTCACGTTTGAGAGTGTCATTATATCTTAGGGGTAGACCTGGTTGAGTCAGATTTTGGGGGCAACCTTTGTCCTTACTGTGCCTTGACATTTATATCATTCCTTGGAGTGGAGAAGTTTTTTGTTGGTAGGTCTTTGAATAAGTTTTCTATCCTTTTATCATTCTCATGTCCTCCTTAAAACAGAATAACCAAAATATTCTCCCTTTTAGTACTGTCCTAAGGTTCGTTTTACCTTGCTACGGTCATCTCCATTCTCTTTTCTTTCTTCTCCTACACCTTTGGATTTTCAAATAGCCCTTCTTTAGAACCTACTGATTCTTTCTTGTGTTTGATCTCTCCTACTGCTGGCACCTTCTGTCATATTTTGATGTCATTGAATGCATTTTTCTGCTCAATAATTTAACTTTTTAAATTGTTTTTACCTCTTTAAGTTTCTTTGTTAGAGAATTGAAACATTTGTGTTTTCTTCAAGCTCATGAAGTTTTCTTAAAACACTTGTTTTATGGTGTTGGAGAGTTCTCATGTCTCAACAATTTCTAGAACCTTACTTTGAGTAGTATATTAGATCATGGTGTCCTGAAAGTTTTTGATACCTGTAAATGTGCTCTGTTACATGGATATTGAAGGACTGGATATTTCATGCAGTCTTCTTACCCTGCTTTTGTGCCTGTCTTTCCAGAAACTCTAAGCAGACTGCTATTTTCTCTGTTCGTGTCCACTATTGCAGCACTGGATTGCACCCAGGTCCAGATTTGTCAGGAGTTTGCTGCTGGTATGTTGCCACTGTTTCAGTACCAGAGTGCGATCCAAGTGCAGGTTCGTCTCAAACACATTGTTGGTGTTTTGTTCAGAAAGAAACAGGAGAAGACCTAGACAGAGTAGAGTCTGCCCCAACTGCCTGTCCCTAGGGTCAGGGCGAGCCCAGATACCTCATCCACATTTCCGGGTCTGTGGCCAGATACTGGAGGATTCTGCCTGGCCTTGTGCAGAGTCATTATGGATGGACTGGCCCCATTCCCGTGTGTCACACCTGTGTACATCAATGTTGCTGACCTGTGTTGTGCCATGATCCCACAGCGCAGGGGTAAGACCAAGACCCATGCTGCTGTGGGCTACATATTCCTGGGGTAGACTGTTATGTGGACTAAGACTTACCCAGCTCATCATGAAGTCTAAAAGACAGGGTCTGTGTGTCTTCCGTGGTGCTGAGACCGTTGCGGATATTCTCTCCACAGGGATGCCTAAGGAAGGGGACTGTTAGTATTATCCACTGTTATGTCTCACCAGCTTGGCAGTAAGCTCCTGGGGAAAGTCTTGTGCTTATTAGCCTGCCCTGTCCCCAGTGGATGTGGTCTTAATGCTATGCTATGCTGCCCAAGGTTGGGTGGCGCAGGTGAAGGCAGAGCTTACTGGGCTGATGCTAAGCTGATTCACACCTGTGTCTCAAAGTTGCAGGGACCTGCACAGTCTCAGGGTTTCACGTTGGCCCATCCCACTGCTGACAGTAATGCAATCAATACTGTAGTCTTCTTCTGTTCCCAGCCAAGAGGCTTTGATTGTAAAGCCTTTCCCTGAATGACCTCCTTCAGCTGACTTTTTGTTTGTGGTTGGTTGGTTGGTTGGCTGGCTGGCTGGCTGGCTGGCTGGCTGGTTGTTTTAATGTCAGAGGACATAGAACATTATTCAAAACTGTGAGTTGATATTGTTCTCTAAATCTCATAGGCTTTCTCACACACACTTATTTGTACATTCATTCATTCTTCCTTGTTTGCTTTATGCCCTCTTGACTAGATAATTTCAAATCTATAAACTGATGCTGTGAGTGTAATTCTCAGGCTTTCTCGCCTGTGGGGTTTTTTTGTTTTGTTTTTTGCTGTCATTTTTTTCTTTTTCTTTTTCTTCTTTACTCGTGTTCTCCTCCTCTGGACAATTTCTTTCTTTTTTCCTTCTTGTTTTCATTTTGTTCTCTCCACAGGACTTGGGGGTTGAACTCAGGGCCTCGCACGTACTTTGCAAGCACTCTACCACTGAACTGCGCCCCCAGATCCTTTTTAACTCTTTATCTTGAGACAGGATCTCGCTAAGTTATACGTGCTGCCTCTGGCCTCGAGCCTGTGATCCTCCTACCTCAGCCTCGCTAGTTGCTGGGATTCCAGATGTGAGCCACCACACCCAGCAGGTAATTTCAAATCTATCTTTTATCTGTGTCTCTTCTTTGGCAATGCTGGGAATGAAACCAGGATCTCAAGCATTCTGCTGTCACTGAGCTAGATACTCACCCCATTTGAGGGGGTAATTTCAAAATTATTTGTCTTTGAGTTTGCTGAGTCTGTCTTTTCTGTGGTTTAATCTGCTGTACAAACTCTTTATTGAGTTTATTTAGTCCACCTACTGCATTTCTTAGCCCCAGAATTTGCTTGGCCTTTCTTTATGTTTTCAGTTTGTTGAAATTCTCTTTTCATTTATGCATTGTTTTCCTGCCATCATTCAGTTGTTTGTCTGTGTCGTCTCTTAGTTACTTGACATCCTTTTAGATGACCGTTCTGAATTCTTTGTCAGGTAATCCACAGATTCCCCATTTTGCAGGGAAAATTAATGTTTCTGGTAAACTAATGTTTGCCTTTGCTGCTGTTATATTTTCTTGACATTTTTCCTTTTTTGTCACCTGTCTTAATGTCTGCACACTGGAAGGAGTGACCAACTCTTTTAACCTTAACTATTGGTATTGATGGTGAAAGATCATACATGTGTAGTTGCATGAATGATTACTTGATACAATGCAGTGGTTCTGGTGCTGAGCATATCACTCAGCTCTGGTTGCCATCTCTGTGCAGCCCCTTCAGTTGAGGTCAGTGTTGGTAAAGATTCAAGGGTTTGTGGCCGATACTATGTGCATCTGTGGTGGTCATGAAAGCTGCTGGTGTCTTGTTTCTTTTACTCCCTGAGGGAAGTAATGGCCAAGGGATCCCTCTTGATCCTGGATCACTCGTGGAGAGGTGTTTGATGCACAGGTGCAGGTGGAAGATGTGATGACCCTCTCCGTGTGTTCCACAGTAGCTGGGTTGATGTCAAGGTCATTAGTGGCAGGGGTGATAAGTCCCCACCAAAGGTTATTTGGGATAGTGGTTGCTCCTGCTGATAGAAATAGCTCCTGTCTTTCTTCTTTGTTCCTACATGTGTCCAGGTATGCTAGTTACACTGGTTTCTCCAACAGTCTGGGTGAGGTGGAACATGAGCACAGCTTTGAGGTAGTGGCCTTGGGCAGGCTAGTTTTCCAACATGATCGCCTTTTCCCCTGGGCATAAACTCACTGGTCACAGATTTCCCTCACCTGAGCTGCTGCTGGCTTTAGAAATAGGAACGTGCAGGCAAAATCAACCACTTTACCCTGCTGTTTCTATGTGCCTATGCACCTTTTTTTTTTTTTTTTTTTTTCCATCCCTGCAATGTGTTGCTCTAGATTATTATGCTCCTGAGCTTGCTTGCTTGCTTGCTTGCTTGGTTCTGGCAAGCTCACTCAGTTGTGGGTCTAAAAAAATTTTTGTGTGGTGTGTGTGTTTGGGAGACCCATATTCTTTGCAACCTTCCTGTCATCATTCCCTGATAATTTTAGTTTTAACTCCGGAATCTTACTGCTCCAAGTGCAAATGGTTTCACAATATAATTACTGCACAGAAAAATCAACATTTAACAAAGTAACATGATGGGGAATGAGTCCACCTGTCCGCCTTTCTTAGTCTAAGTGTTCACGGCAAACTTGATAGATTAGGAATTTGAATAAGCATACTCTACTAATTTCACCTGTATTAGCCTATCCTGGCTATTTTATAACTCTGTTTAAAGCACATATTATTTTTCTAGCAGAGCCACCTAGCAGCATTTCTCTGCAATAAACCACCAAAGTGAAAGGTAATTTTGGTAAAAGAAATTTCAGGGATTTTGAACTAAGCAGTTACATGTGTTGTTGCTGTTACTACTACTGTTATGGTTGTTGGCTCATGGAGGATTTGCAGTGTTTTCCAGACCTCGTAAGCCAACAACACTTCAAAACTCATGCCAGTCTCTTTTCTGATAACCATTTCAAAACTAAATTCAAAAATGTGTTCTATCAAATACAACAAAACAAAAACCGTGAGGCCAGTAAAATATGGCATGCATTGTATCATTTGTGTTTAATATGTGCTCATTTTTGGCGTGTATTTGGATTCTAAAATTAGAAGGATTTTAAAGAGCATTTAGCCAAAACTTTCACGTGAGGTAGTAATTCTTTTTCTGATATCCAGTTTGTGGTCATTCATTCACTTTTTCATGGCTACTTGAGCTACACTTCTAGGGAGAATGTAGTAAACTTTACTATTTGTCTCTGTTGCTCTAGATTTACTTAGGATTTATGCAAAACTAATAGTATGTGTTTCAAGAACCCTAAAATAGCACACACACTGTTCTTTACACAGCAGCGTATAAGTGTAAATTGTCAAGGGATTTGAGTTCCAGTAGAGCCAGATAGACCAAATCCTAAAGAGCTAACTTAGCTACTATTAGGATTTAATGGGCCCAATAAAACTTACGGTCTCCCAGGTGTGGTGATGCATGCCTGTAATCCCAGCGGCTTGGGAGGCAGAGGCAGGAGGATCATGAGTTCAAGTCCAGGGGCAGCCTCTGTAACCTAGTGAGACCCTGTCACAAAATAAAAAATAAAAAATGGGCTAGAGGCGTCACTCAGCAGTAAGGCACTTGCCAAGTATGTGTAAGGCCCTGAGTTCAACCCCCAAGTACTGCAAAAAAAAAAAAAAAAAAGACATGAGTTCACCTAATGATAAGAAGTTTAGGTACAGATTCTGAATTGTTTTAGACAAATATTACGGGATAGTAAGGAGATGGAGAGGTTCTGATTCATATTTTAAAAGTATTAATCTATAACTTCATGTAAAGTCTATTGCAGGGTGCAAGATTAGAAGCAGAACACTTAAAGCAGATGGAGCCATCTAAACTAACCCAGACCAAGATAGTAGAGGTGAAAATTGAGTGAGGGATCATGCTATGGACTATTGTGAAATTAGACCCCTTAGGACTAACTCATAGATTAGATGGTAAAATAGAAGAAGAAATCAAGAAAAGGCAGTTTTCATCTGCTTTTGTTCATACATATCGTGTTCATTAATTTAACACATTTCTCATTTCCCTTATTTTCATACCATTATCATTCTTACCACTTCCCAGTTAATCAGAATTCATCTTGCTGTTTGAAGTCGGGGGTGGGGGTGGGGACACTATATCTTCCCTTCTGTGACGTGGGGTGCCCTCAATTTGTGTGGTCCATTATAAATTGCATTGTCCTTGTTATAACAACCATATAAATGATAAACTTGAATATACAGATTTGGTTGTTTTTTGACTTACATTACTGGAATTATTTTTCCATCATATTTCCCTTATATTGTTGATTTTTTAAAAAATACTTGCTTACAAAATTTGGAAGTCATTTTGAATAGTGATTTTACTTAGGAGTATTGTAAGAACTCTGCTCCCAACTTTACTCATCCAATACTAGCCCCGCTTTTTGTCCATTACTTTGAAAACCAGAATCATTTCAGCTACCTCTGAAAATGTACTTTGACCCATCAACAATGCTGCTATAACCACAGTTTCTTTCATTTAATGAATGTTTGAGTGATAACTAGTTTCAAAGCACTGGTTAAGCCCTGCAGGTTCATCCATAATCGGATACAATTTCTTCATATATTTTTTTCCGTGAGAAGAGAGGAGACAATGGAGGTGGCAGGATAAAATATTGTGCATGTAATTACGTTGATTGAAATTGTAGATTTTTACATGTAGTGACGTGAGTTTTAGGTGGTGCAGTCAGGGAAATTTTGAGTGAGAAAGTTGAGTTCTGAAGAGGAAGATAGTCTTATGTGAGGGATGAAGATACAGAGGAGAGAGTAAAGAAGCCATTGTGGGAAAACAGTGAATCAAATATCTGCTTGGGTTTTATGCCAGGTAGGTTGTCAACATCCCAAACTACAAGATACTCGGCTTAATAAATTCCAAGTGCTTTACACACATTATTTGCCGCTCCAGTCTGGTACCACCCCCGCAGTTAGAATTGCATTTTCTTTTTTTGGGGGGAGAGGGTTATTAGTAACTTTTAGTGTGCAACTTAATGGGTTTCATTATGATATTTCCATACATGCATTCCTCATGATCACCTCCCCCACTACCCTCTCATGACCTCCCCCCAGTCCGCAGATCCGCTTCCTCCCTACCAGTGTGGTCTTCCTTCTGCTTGAACGTCTTGTTTGTGTGGATGCGTATGTGTGCGTGTGTGCACGCATGTGTGTATTTTAAATCCAGATTTTGCCTCAGAGAGTAAAACATATATTTCTCTTCCTTTACCTTCATCATCCTTTCTTATTGGCCCTTTCCCACTCTTCTTTGGTCTCCTTTCTCTCCCTGTAGTTCCCTTTCTACTTTCAGGACATAGACACTCAGATACTGAAAAAAAATACGCGCACGCACACACGTATATTGTATATATATATGTGTATATGTACATATATATATATGTATGTATGTATGTATGTATATATATCTGTAGTGTCCACATGTGAGAGAAAACATCATGTTTGTCCTTCTGGGTTAGAATGGCATTTAAGAATAACCATACCTAATTCCAATACCTCATACCCAATATGAGAACATTTGTTTGTAACTATGACAGTGGTTTCATTCTATGGCATTAGCAACTTTGAGAAACTGAAATAAGTGTTAGAAAAAGCTGCTGGAAATGCAGAACCTTAGACAGAAGTCAAAACAGGAGCTGAGTAGAGAGTCTTTTTACCTTGCAGTGTGTGATTCCTTTGGGAGGAGGAACAAGATGTAATGGACAGAAGCTCTGCTTAAGAACAAGAAAAAAGACAGGACAGGATAGGGCTCAACAGAGACAAGAGAGCACAGAAAAAAAAATATTTTTTACAGAAACATAACAATTTTTTATTGTAGTTTTTCCATAAATACTTTCATGCTGAACAGTTTTTGTATTCACATTATTCCTTTGGTCCTCAAACTTAATAATGTAGACCAAGCCTACTGTATAGATTATTAATTTAAAAAATCTCTTTCTTACAATACTTTCCCTCTGCTTTGAGTGATTTGATACATTATCCCCATGTTTTTTCTTCTTCTCCTCTTTACTGTATTATCCATTGGGATCTGGGTTTCAACATTTTATCCTACCTTTGTTGAGCTTACGAATGACTATGTTTAATATAAAATATTCCAATTATAACCTTACTTTAGAAATCAACATTTTCCAGCCGAGAATATGAATTCAAAATCTGATCTCACCTGGTTAGTAGCAGTTTCTTTTACTCATACTTTTCGATGTGTGCTTGAAATTTTCTGTTTTTTAATAATTCAGGTAAAACATTTGTATATTACTTTAGCATGTAAATTGTTGACAGTTCAAAGAGAATAGAAAAGCAATTGGTGGTAAGACGTGGAATGGGAAAGATATACTGTATATGAAGATGATACTCTTTGTCTTCTATCACCCTGGCTTTGAACTCCTTTGAAGCTACAGAATAGCTTTATAGATTTTCATGGTTGGTTCTTAAGTGTGATATGATTGGTTTTTAAGATGGTAAAAAGTAATCAGAAAGTATTAAAATACATGACCTTTCCCTTAAAGGAAATATTGATAAGAAACAATTAGGAAGCAACATGAAAGACACCTCAAAGAGATGCTCACTCCACAGTATGCCAATCCCGAAGCAAGTGGTTTTGTTAAAAAATAGGAGTTCATTCACAAGGCAGCCAAGTCTGACCCTACTCTCAATTCACCTCCCTGAGGATGTAGTTTGGGGATGCTTATGGGACAAGGAACAGGGTGAAAGGTGATTGAAGATGAAGTAACAAGTGATCTTCAAATGCATAAAAGCCCATGGTCTCCATCAGATCCATGTTCAAAAAATGGTGGCATTTCCTGTGATCTGAGAGTGGAACTCTCAGCCAGTTTCTTCAGCAAAAAGAGCCTACAAGTCTCTGAATAGTAGTACAGGAAATCTTTGTCATCACGACATACACATCAGAGGTGTTGTCTACAGCAAAACTAGTGCTATTGCTCAACTACATGCCCTCCAACATAGTGACTTTTAAAGTCAATTAAAAGCAAATGAAGCTTTGGGGGTCTCCAGGTTTTCCCTCAGTGTCAACAGTAATCGAGAAAGGATTCACGAAAGAAGTATAATAGGTCATAATCCTTTTCCCTAAACTCTTTAGACTGTTGTGCTTTGAAAAGAATTTTTTTTTTTGGGGGGGGGGGCGCTTTAGAAAATTAATATATTTTGCTATAGAGGAAGTATCTAAGGCTACATTCTTGAGTCAATTGTATTATTATTTCTTCAGAGAAACATAGTACCAGGGATTCTAAATGGGCTAAATGGTAACTACACAGAGTTTCATTTCAACACCAAATGATTTTTGTAAAGCTTAGGAAGGAAATAGTATAACTTCAAGCGATTGTGAATTTTCATTTGAATTGGGTGATTTAACAATGTCATGTAATATTTGCAGTTGCTTACTCTTTTAAGAATGATTGTCCTTCCTTCCTTAAATAAGTTTAAAGAAGTTTGTTCAGGTTCAATATTGGAGACTCTTTTCATTGTATTTTCCAAAATGAGAGATAAAATAATTTGTGTTTAACATGTGCAGCATGTTTTGAAGTGTCTGTGTAAAGACAGTTATAGATGTGTTGCCTCAGTTACTTTGTGGTAAAACCGCATAACATCTGTTCTCTTCTCATTTTTTAAGAACACAGTACATAATCACTAACTGTGGTCACCTCGCTATATAATAAGTCTCCTATCTAACTCTAATTTTATAGTCCTTGACCAGTGTGTCTCTTACCTCTTCTACCACTAACCACCCTAGTCTCTACTTACTACCATACTCCCTGTGTGTACAAGATGAACCTTCTAGACAAAATGTGGTGAGTGAGATTGTATGGCACATGACTTTCCAGGTTTATTTCACTTAACATAATGTTTTTGAAACTAGTCCGATCTTCCTCTTTGTTTTCTTTTTTTTTTTTTTTTGATTGCTAGTGTTTCGTTGTGCCTATATACCCATTTTATTTGCCCATTCATGTAAGAGTGGACAGTTAGCTTGATTTTATATGTCAGATTTTGTAAATAGTGTTGCAGTAAGCATGGAAGTAGATCTGTTTTTAGTTTTGGGGGGTACCTCGTTACTGATTTCCATATTATCTGTATTAATTTACATTCCTAACAGTGTGTAAGCCTGCAGCCGTAGCCCTGTGGCATCCGATCCCATCAGATCTCGGAAGCTAAGCAGGGTCGGGCCTGGTTAGTCCTTGGATGGGAGACCGCCAAGGAACACCAGATACTGTAGGCTTGGGAGAAGGACCTGGCAATCCCCTCCCAAAAATCAATCTGCCATTAAAAACCCTACACAGGGTCGCTATGAGTCGGATACCGACTCGACGGCACCTAACAACAACAACAACAACAACAACAACGGTGTGTAAGGGTTCCCTTTTCTCTAAATCCTCACCAACACCTGTCATCTGTTAGCTTGTTGATAATAGCTATTGTTACTGGAAGGAAGTAATATGTCGTGGTGGTTTTGATTTGCATTTTCCTGATGATTCATCATGAAGGCTACTAGTGTTCTGTATGGCTTTCTTTGAGAAATACTATTCAAGTCTTACTCATTTTTAAATCGTGGTATTTGTTTTATTTTTACAGAATTACTTGTGTTCCTTATATATTTTTGATACTGACACTTTGGCAGTACAGTATTTAAATAATGGTATAGTATGCAAAAGTGGGCTGGGATTGAGCTCCATGGTAGAGCGCTGCTCTGCAGTCTCTGAGGTCCTGAGTTCAATTCCCAGCACCACAAGAATAGGAAAAGGATGTGGCAACCGACTCCTGAGGCAATTCTGAAACAATCAGCTTTTTTTTTTTTTTAGAAATTTTTAATGTACATCATAATGTGATTCATTTTGACATGCTTTTCATTGTGACAATTTTCACATATGCAATTTGATAAGCATTATTCATATAGGTTACCCCTTACCCTCCTCTGTTTCCCCCCTCCCCCCTTCCCATCTAAGTTTCCCATCCAAGTCTTCTCTATCTTTTACTTTTGAAAACCCTTTGAGGGTCGCTATGAGTTGGACACGACTTGACGGCACCTAAAACCGACGACGATGACGACGACGACGACGTATGCAAATAGTTACCCTCATTTTCGGGTAGTTAGTTGGTTCATGGTATTGTTTAATTCCTTCATCTTCTTACTGATCTTTGGTCAGGTAGTTCTATCTACTACTGAAAGCATATAGATGTCTCCAACTCCTAGCTGAGCGCCGTGGTGCATACCTGTAATTCCAGGAACTCAGGACCCAGAGGCAGGAGAATCTTGAGTTACAGCCCAGAAGCAGCCTGTGCACCTTACTGAGACCCTGCCTCAAGATAAAAAATTTTAAAAAAGGGATTGGGGGTACAGCCCAGGGGCAGAGCACCTGCCCTCGCATGTGCTGTCCCATGCACCACAAAACAAAACAGAACAAATCCCTCCAACGCTTACTTAAAACAAAGAAAGAAGCAAACAAGCATAAAAACAAAATATAAACCCCTCCAACTCTTATTTAAGAAATTTGTATTCGTCGCATTTTACTGAGGCTGTATGGTGGTTAATTTTATGAGTCAACTTGGGTGGGCAACAGGACCCCCGTATTTGGCCAAACATTATTCTAGGCGTTTCTCTGAATGTGTCTGTACAATGAGATTAACACTTAAATCGGGAGACTCTGAGAAAAGCAGATTATCCTCCATAATGTACATGAATTTTGTATCCCTCAAAGTTTATGTGTTGGAAACTTACCACCCAGTGAGATAGTGTTGAGGAGGAGGACTTTAAGAGGTGAATAAAAGCCCTCCTAAGTGGGTTAATTTCATTATTGTGGGAGTGGAATTTTTATCTCAAGTTTTTAAAGTGAATTTGACCCACCATTTAATATCAATAAGATACATTTCCAGCCAGGCATGATGGTGCACGCCTATAACCCCAGCACTAGGGAAGCTAAGGGAGGAGGATCAAGAGTTCAAGGCCAGCCTGGGCTACACAGTGAGACGCCGTCTCCAAAAACACACGAACAAACAAGTAAATAAGCAAGCAAACAAACAAAGAATTAAAATACAAAAATATATTTCCATGTCCATAAAGTAATGTGGACAGGGTATGGCAACATAGAAATGCAAATACCACTACTGGACACTCAATCTAATGTCTCTAAGGAGTCAAAGGTTGGGAAAATAACGTAGATGATACCTTGACATTTTTGTTTCACAGTATAAGGAAACTGGCCGGTTGCTCCTAATTGTCTCCGCTGGAGACAGCGGAGATAGAAAAATCTGAGCCCAAGGATTTAAGTTCCCAACTGAAGTCACACAAATTGAGAGTGATTGTTGGGAAGGAGTAAGATCTTGAAAACTGGAATGGGGACTTTTAGTCCCTAAATTTGGATGAATCTTCTTTGCCAGTTGTTACAGATACTACCGCCATGTAAGGAAATTCGCCTTGTTTTTCTTGAGGAAACTTAAGTGGGTCCTCTGAGGTAGTTGCCTTTCAAATCACTGCCCACCACCCCTATTTGCTTCTAGAATAAAAAATAGACTCAGGCTCTAGCATATCTGTAAAAGTGAGGAGCAACATGTGACTCCGGATGAGTTGCATCACACTTCAAAGAGCTGCTTTATTTTTAAAAGTTAGTATAGACAGAAGTCTGAGGAATGCATGCAGAGATACATACTAAGGATGTGGTATAATGGTGGGATCAAAGATAAAGTTGGATCCAGCCATTTTCGCCGACAAGGTGCTAAGCAGAAATATGGATTCATTGGCACAGCAGGAGGAATTAGAAAGGACTCTTACAAATCATTGGGCTGGTGGGCTGAAAGAAGGAGTAATTGTGGCGCATGGCAAGTAAACCTGAAGTGCCA